>JAPVLO010001560.1:0-72916 GCA_027257055.1 Cephalopachus bancanus | reverse complement strand
AGGATTGCCTGACCCCCCGGGTTCAAGACCATCTGGGTAACTTGTGAAACCTCATCTCTACAATAAAACAAAAAATTAGCCAGGCGTGGTGGCACATGCCTGTAGTTCCAGCTATTTGGAAGGCTAAAGCAGAAGGATCGCCTGAGCCCAGCAGGTCGAGGCTACCGTGGCCATGAGCATGCTATTGCACTCCATCTAGATGACAGAGTAAGACTCCAACTCAAAAAAAAAAAAAAATCAGCCGGGCATGGTGGTATGTGCCTGTGGTTCCAGCTACTTGGAAGGCCAAGGCAGAAGGATCTCCTGAGCCCAGCAGGTCAAGGCTACGGTGGCCATGAGCGTGCCACTGCACTCCAGCCTGGGCAACAGAATGAGACTCCTACTCAAAACAAAAAAAAAAGTTTAAACTCTTTGTTATTTGCAGCAACACAGATGGAATTGAAGGCCATTATGTTACATGAAACAAGCCAGGCACAGAAAGACAGATATCACATGTTTACACTCATACGTGGAAACTAAAGAAGAAAACTGATCTCATAGAGGTAGAGAGTAAAATGATAGTTACCAGAGGCTGAGAAGTGTGGGAGTGAGGAGGAGGATGAAGACGGGTTGGTTAGACATACAGTTACACAGAAGAGATATGCTTGAATGTTTCAATGCAGAGTAGCATGACTACAGTTAACAATAGTTAATTGAACATTTCAAAATAACTAGTAGGAAAGATATGAAATTTTCCCAATACAAATGATAAATGTTTGAGTGATGGATAGCCCTACACACTCTGATTTGATCATTGCACATTGCATATATCAAAATATCACATATACTCCATAAATATCTATAATTATTATGTATCAATTTTTAAAAGACACAAGAAAAAATTAGAAAAATTTGGAAAATTTTCCCTCTTGTCTTCTATGCACTCCCAGTAAGTAGTTTTGGGCAATTTTTTTATTTTTATTTTTATTTTTTTGAGTTGGAGTCTCACTCTGTCGCCCAGACTGGAGTGCAGTGGCCGCTCCCGGCCACCGCAGCCTCGACCTGCTGGGCTCCGGCAATCCTTCCACCTCAGCCTTCCAAGCAGCTTGAACTACAGGCGTGTGTGCTACCACGCCCGGCTCATTTTGATTTATTGCAGAGATGAGGTCTCGCCAAGTTGCCCCAGGCGGGTCTCGAACCTGCGGGCTCAGGCGATCCACTCACCTTAGCCTCCCAAAGGTGCGGGATTATAGGCTGAGCCACCAAGCCCAGCTGTTTTGGGCAATTTTTAAAAAAGAAATACACTTTCCATTCTTCCTTGTAGGTAGGAATAGTCAGTGAGGTATAATAACAAATACGATAAGGTTTCTGGAAAAGCTCTTTAAAGGGCCTTGGCTTATATGGGACAGCTGCCCTTTCATTTATCCTCACCTTCCCCTTATTCCTCTCACAAACAACCCTCCTTCACAACTCTTGAAAGCATGTCTTTATACTCCATTAACACTACCACTGCCTCTGCTGAGACCTTCTTCGTTTCCTGAGTTCTAGCAATAGTTCCCCTAAGTCATCTCCCCACTCCTTCCCTCTTATCCATTCTCTATATTACCTACCAGGGTGGTTTTTCTAAAACTCAACTTTGATCAATTCCCTACCCTACTTAAAACTCTTTTGATGGTTTGGTAGCCTCCAGAAGCTGTTCTCAAACCTGGCTGCATCAAAATCAGCTGGAAAATGTGAGGGATATATAGGCGTGAGCCACTGCACCCAGCTGATCATCTCGTTAAAAATATTTTTTGACACTTGTTAAAGAATAATAAGGCAGACTCCATTAAAGTATATGATATAAGGACCATTGCAATGGGTTTTTGCAGTAGGGGAGTCTGGGTTCGATTCCAACAAGAAAACGTGAGAATTAATAACCAAGGAACAGGGTAGTGGTCAGAGGATGAAAAGTTACTAAGAGGATGAAAGCTAGGGGAATTCTTGCTAGGTAGACTCAACAGGATTCTTGCTGAAGATAGGCCAGAATGGTAAGATATGGAGAATAGGGGATGAATAATGTGATCAGATTCAAGGTGGAAGATAAGAGGGTGATCAGATACAGAGGGTAGAGAATTTTTGCTAGGTTGTCTCAGCTGGATTCTTGCTAAAACTGGGCTAAGTGGGCCAAGAAGAGAATCCAAGATTGGAGCCTAGTCAGAAAGCAGACTCAGAGGAGCCTGATGCAGATTTGGTCAAGGAGTCTTTGTTGCTATGTAACACAATTAATTCAATGTGAACATATATAAACCTTCAGTAAATGTTAGTGGTGACACTCCAGTCAGAAGGTGTTAGCGACTATTCCTCACTTGCATGCTATTTTGTTCCACTTCTATGCGTGAGGACATCCTTACAGGTCAGCTTAGAATGTTTATCTCCTGCTGTTTCACCAAGCTAACTGTCTCTTATCCTTCAAGGCTGAAGTCTTAGTGGAGCCAGTTCTGGGTTTCTCCTCTGGGCTCCCCCAGCACCCCGTGTTTATTGCTTCCAAGTGTGAAACCACTGCAGAGTTTTAGGTGAAGGAGTGATCTGACCTAGCTTGAATATTTACTATATACCAGGTGCCCTTCTAAGTTCTGAGTCAAAACAAGAATAAAAAGAACACAACTCAGAGGGGTTACTGAGAGGATTACAAGAGAGATAAGGCAAGATAAGCTTGCCAAGCACTTGAGACGTTGCCTGATATATGGCAAACTCTGAGTAAATGCTATCCATTATTATTTATTTATATTCATTTTATTTATATTATGATTTATACTTACACTCCCTTGCATTCATTCAAGTCTTTGGCCTCACAGCCTTCCTCTCTAAACACAAATCCCCTACCATTCTGAGTGATGACCCCTCCAACGTGCCAGCCTCTCCTGGACCTCAACTCCAGTAGCTTTCATCTCCCCGCTACTCCAGACACACCATGACAATATGCTGACCTTGGCATTGTTGTTGGATTGTTGGATTTTTGCACAATGCATAGATTGGGTATAACAATAGGAACAGATTAGTATATAGAAAGCCCAGGTGCAGTTTTCCATTAGCTTAAAATGAGAGTGTGTTCTTCTGAGTGACTGTCCCTGGAAGATAAAGGCAGAGAAAGGAAAGGGAGGCTGGCTGGAGATGCTAGTTTTGCCTATGCAAGGTAAGGGCAGGTATCTTCATGATTGCCCAAAGAGAGGAAATTGCAGTTGCAGCCTTTCTGGCAGCAAGAAGGGAGTGAGAAGTTAGTGATCAAGATACTACGCAAAAAATCCGGAGACTTTGAGAGGCAGATGCTGTCGATAGATGCCGTTTGACATGAATGCTCTTCACAAAGGCTGTTCTCTGACTGATGAGTAAAGAGTAATCCTCTGCAAGTATGTACCCCTTTCTGCCAGAAGTTTCTTTTTTTTAATTTCTTTTTCCTCCTCATATAAGTAAACTTGAGAGAAGTTTCATAAAGTTCATGGCTCTGAGGGCAAAGCCTGTAAGTCAGGGCTCACCCTACCCTCCTTCATTTTTTTTTTTTTTTGAGTCTCACTCTGTCATCCAGGCTGGAGTGCAGTGGCAGGCTCATGGCCACCGCAGCCTTGAACTGCTGTGCTCGGGCAATCCTTTCACCTCAGCCTTCCAAGTAGCTGGAACTACAGGCGTGTACCACCACGCTCGGCTAATATTTTTATTCATTGTGGAGACAAGGTCTCGCCAAGTTGCCCAGGCTGGTCTCGAACCCCTGGGCTCAGGCAATCCTTTCGTCTCTACCTCCCAAAGTGCTGGGATTACAGGTATGAGCCACCATGTCCAATTCTCTCCTTCATTTGAAGCAGCTCTGCTTTTTATCTATTGTATTTATTTGGGTTTTAATTTTTTTTTTGTAGAGACAGAGTCTCAGCCTTCCAAAATGCTGAGATTACAGGCGTGAGTAACTGTGCCTAGCCTTGTGCATTTTACCACAATTTAAAAACCGGCCTCCTATAAAAAAGATACCCGCACACGTATGTTTATCGCAGCATTGTTCACAATAGCAAGAACCTGGAAGCAACCAAGCTGCCCATCAAAAAGAGGACTGGATTAAAAAAATGTGGTACATATACACGATGGAATACTACGCAGCCATAAAAAGGAACAAGATCATGAATTTTGCAGCAACCTGGATGGAACTAGAGTCTATAATAGAGTGGCCTCTCACAGAAACAGAGATCTGAGTATCACATGTTCTCACTCATATAATGGACCTTTAACATCCAATGTAATACTATAAGAAAATGACTGACAGTAGTGGGAAATTATGGGGGAGGGGAGGGAGATGGGATCAATGGCAGCAAATATCTGTCTGGGGACGGGGAAACACCTCTTATCAACAGGGTACTTGAATGAAACATACTTGTATACCTAACCCTTAACTGTACTCCACAACACCATAATAAAAAAATATTGATTAATAAAAAAATAAAATTAAAAAAATAATAAAATACAGAAAGATAAAAAAATAAAAGTAAAAATCGGCCTGGCATGGTTGCTCATGCCTGTAATCCCAGCACTTTGGGAGGGCGAGAGGACTGCCTGAGTCCAGGGATTTGAGACCAGGCTGGGCAACTTGACAAGACCTTGTCTCTACAGTAAACCATAAAAAGTAGCCAGGCATGGTGGCATGTGCCCATGGTTCCAGCTACTCGGAAGGCTAAGGCAGAAGGATTGCTTGAGCCCAGCATGTCGAGGCTGCAGTAGCCATGATCATGCCACTGCACTCCAGTCTGGGTGACAGAGTGAGAAGACTCTGACTCAAAAAAAAAAAAGGAAAAGAAAAGAAAAAAAGAAAACAAAACAAAAAAATTGGAGCTTTAAAAAAGGCAAAAACAAAAATTCAAGTGCCAAGAGAGTTCAAAGGATGAAGAGATGAACTTCAGCTAAGATAATCCAAAAAGGCTTTGTGTAGGGGTATTCCTTTCATTTAGACAGAGGGAGCTGTTTGAACCAATTAGTGGAAGGCAGGAAAGCTAGGGATGGGTAGGGGCACAGTGAGTAGTTGATTGGCTAGAAAATAATAGGGTGCCCAAGGGGGAGAGTAAACTGAAGCTAAAGAGTTTTAACATTATCTTGGAGGCAGTATTGAAGGATTTAACTCAGACTGTCTTGTGAAGACTGGATTGGGGGACCAGTCTAAGGACAGAGAGGTCAGTTAGCAGACTGGGTAATGGTCAGACACATCCTTGATCATACTGTTAAATCACTGCTCCAGCTTCCACACAGACTAGCAGCATGACTTTGGGCAAGTCACCTTAACATCTCTAAACCTGTTTCCTCATCTGTAAAATGGAGATGACAGTTATATACTAAATAAGATTGCTGTGATAATCACATGAGATAAATATTTACTTGCAATTACTATTATTACAATAAGTCAGATGTGAGACTCCCAGAGCTGTGACAGTTAGAATCAGAAGGAATATCTTAGTAAAGCCTAAAAACAAAAAAGAAAAATTCTTTCCTCTCCTCCCTCCAAGTCCTCTTTTTGTAAAGGGCAGCATAATTTGACAGAAGATACTTATGATCTTCTCCTTGAAATGAAATATTCAGAACTCATCATCTGACTGCACTAGCCAGTAAGAGCCCAAGTTCATGAAACAAAAATTCCTATGTCGATCCGACAATGATACAACATATAGGATATCTAATACCCTGGGGTATGCTCAGTATTTTAAGTACACGGACTTCTTTTGTTTCCCGTCCATCTGCTTTTTTCTCCTCTATTAATTTTCTTTTCACCTCCCAATCCTAAGCCCCCTGCCCCACTGTCTCCCTTTCTTGTCATCCCTTTCATCTTCCTTCCTTGAAAACAGATCCGATTTTAATCTCAGTTCCCTTGTTTATTAGCCGCGTGATATTGGCATAGTTATCACTTCTGGGCCTCGGTTTCCTCTGTAAAATGAGTTTAATACGAGAGTCACTATCTTACAGGGTTGTCAAAGTTACAACAAGGAACACATTACATACCTGGCACAGTATCTGGTCTATAGCAAGAACGCAACCTTTCCCCTCCTTTCTCTCTTCTCTTTTCCGTCTTTCTCCCTATTCCCTTACTCCTCATCCCCAGAACACAACAGGTAAAAACCGTGGGAAAAACCATCCTCGAGGCTAAAGGAAGAAACGTTTGAGCTAGGGGCGGGGACTACGAGGTGCCCACTGCGCATGCGCGCTCGCTCAGCCGGGTTCTCGTTTCCAGCTTGGGGGGGGGCGGGTAACTGGATTGGGGGTAAGAAGGCTTCTTTTTTTTATTGTTGCCCCCTCCCGTCCCGGGGAAGTGGCGGGGCCTTGGCGGCGTCCCGAGCGGGCGCGGCGATGATCTAGAGACGCCGGGCCTGAGAGGTAAGTTCGAAAATGGCGGAGGGGGGAAGAAGGAGGGGCTTTGCAGGGCAGGAGGCTGACCTCCCGGCGGGGGGGGGTGGGAAGGACATTGCCGGGACCCAGTGGTGCTGCCCGGGCCGGGAGACTGACGGACCGCGCCCGGTGTCTCTTTGAGGCCCTGACGTGGACTCACTTCGGGTTTCCCGACTCCGGGTTCCTCCAGGGGATGGGCCGGCTGGCGGAGGTGCATGAGGGAGAAGAAGGGACTTCCGTTTCCTTCACCTAGGCAGGGGCCCGGCCGCACAGCGGACTTAGCTTTTCCAGATTGGGGCTCGGACCGCCCCTCCTCCGAGACCTTCCCCTCTGGACCGAGCTGATCTCCGCTGGCGGTTGGGGCCGGCTCTCCTGGCGCGGTGGGTACAGCTTGTGCGGGTTTTCCCCTCCCCCCTTACCCCTCCCCTCCCCTCTCTCCCCCTTCCTTCCCCCTCTACTCCCCTCGTGCCCAGCGTTGCTGGAGAGGGCGGGAAGGCAGCGCCCGCCCGGCGGTGTTGGCCCAGCCGGGGCTCATTGCCTAGGTTCTGGACCGCCGAAGGAAGGCGTGGGTGGGTGGGTGACTTGCTTCAGGCCCGCGGGACTGCCTTCCTAAACCCCATGGCACCTAAGGTAAATCGAGTCAAAGAACTTTTTTTTAATGTGATCAAAGGGATTTTCCCCCCATCTGATACCTGTGGCACTTATGGAGCAGGGTGGAGTGTGTCTAGCGAGGGCGCGTGAAACCGAAAGAATAGAGGGCAAAGAGCTTCCGGAAGAGGAAATTAGCTAGTAATTCTTTCCAACCTTTGCTGCCCTTGTCACTTCCCCAGCATGTTCTGGGAAACAAAACGTCAATTTGGCTTTCAGTTTCATTATTTTAACTCCATAATACACGTAAATTGTTTTCTTCTTAAGGGTGCGGGGGTGTGGTTATTGCTGAAACTAAGCAATAGCCCTCTCCACCTCCAAAAAAAGGAAAACGTCAATCAAAGCTTTGTAAAAACCTATCAGATTTTAATAATCTACTACTTCGCTTTCAAATATAATTATGTCACCGGTTCTGTCACAACTATATCTTGATAGTTAATGATTCCGAAATTTGTTCTTGTAAGACTGGGGGTTGCAATAGCGTTTTTCTTCTCTTTTTTTTTCCTTAATAACATTTTTTACAGCCAGTTCAGGAGAACACTGTTACAGACGGCCATCTTAGAATTATAACATTTTGAAGTTGGAAGGGTTTTTAGTCCAACCCTGTTATTTTACAAAAGCAGAAACTGAGGCTCAGGAAGATTTCATGGCTTGCCTACGGCTACTCGACTAGTTAGATTAGAACCCAGGTTGTCTGGCTTTTTGTCCATCACTCTTTTTCTGCGCAGTTGCTCCATATAGCTTCCAAGCATGAAAATTAAATGTGTTCAAGTCAACGCACATTTCTGAAGAGTATAACGCCTTGTGCCAGTGACTGTGCTACCAACTTCGATATTTGTCAATGTATTTAACATACCTGTGAAGTACTTGAGATTTTTTTTACCCACCATTTAAGAAGTGAAGACAATTTAGGTTAAGATTTATACATGCACATGAACATATGTATACTTATATTTACCCAAGATAATTTTTTGAAGGGTACACAAGAAAAATGTTAACTGATTACTTACGGAGGAGAAAAGGAGAAGAAAATGACTTTTTCCTTTGCCCTTCACATATAGCTTAATGTACTGTTTGAATTGCTTACCATAAACAAGTATTGAATTTACAATTGAAAACAAGTTTTAAAGTTCACACTGATATGTATATCAGCATAAATAAGTATACCAGTGGTATGTATATATAATTATATGCATAAATGTATTTTTATATCAATGGTATGTACTGTAAAATCCAGTGTTGTTCATGTCAGCTCAGGTGAAGATGAAGGCCTGATTTTGGGATACTTATGTTTCTTCCTTGGTTTTCTCATATTGCTCCCTCCTAATGAAAGGTTACTAGTCTAAAACAACGTTACTAGTCTTTATATATTTTTTAGAAACTGTACTTAGTTTCTTGATTATCAAATAATATGGATAATATAACACATTTAGAATATCAAATTTGACACAATGAAAAACATCTGAATTACAGTATCTTTGTTAAGACTAGAAAGGTCCCCAGTGATTAGTAGGTCAGTTGTCTTATTTCTACAAGTAGGATAAGACTCAAAGAAGAAAAAGCAAATTGCCGAGCGTTGTGTATCTGATTGTTAGCAGACCTTGGACTAGAGTCTAAGTTCTAGTCCAATAACCCTTGCACTATACTTGTAATTTTATTGGTTTCTAGCACATCTGATGATTCTAACTAGGCTAACAAAGTAATTCTGACTAAAGGTTAGTCAGGCTTATTTCAATAGGTAAAAACTATTGTAATTAATGTACCAGTTAAATTGTGTAGTGCTTGAAATATTTTAATAACATAAATGTTTCCCTTATATTTTGCTGTAAACATTAATTTGTTTGGCAAATCTTCTGTTTATACTGTAAATGTTTAGAAACACCAAATGTAAAATAATAATCTGGTAACTAGTGCTAGCAGGGGGAAAAAAGGCTATGGTTTATAAAATAAACATTTACTGTGCATCTCCTAGATGCCAGGCTTTGTACTATGTGGTAGGATTCCAAATATGAATATGACAAAACAGATGTCCTGGTTCTTTTGAAGCTGGAAAGATTATCATGAGCTGTTAGTTCTCAAGCTTTATTTCTGTGGGGTAATCTGGTAATAGTATTATAAAATGTAATCTCTTGGCACCGTTTAAGGTCATTGTGTGAGTAGATTTTAGGAGACAAAAACAGTAGTGGTAGAATAAAAAAAATTGATATTGAGTTTAACAAGTACCATTTTTGTATATCTTAGAGGTCATGTGGTACACTGGGGAGAGCTATGGATTGGATACCATGGGACTGACCTGGGTTTTTTACTTTGTTTCCAGTTAGCTATAGGATCGTGCCTCTGGGTTTTTCCTTTTTGCAACTTCAATATGTTTAGAGACAAGATCTCGCCAAGTTCTCCAGGCTGATCTCGAACCTACGGGGTCAGGCAGTCCTCTCGCCTCTGCCTCCCAAAGTGCTGGGATTACAGGCGTGAGCCACCGTGCTCAGCAAAAGGATATTTTAAATTATAAAAGATGTGTTTATTATAGAAAATGTATGAAATTTGGAATAAAGGCCTAGGATTGTATTGTCTGTAGATTGTTTTAATCTTTTTCTCCCATTCAACGTTCTATAGTAAACATTTCCTATGTCATGAAAAGTCTTTCAAGCTGGATGCTGTGGCTCAAGCCTATAATCCCAGCACTTTGGGAGGCCGAGGCGAGAGGATTGCCTGAGTCCAGGCGTTTGAGACCAGCCTAGGGAAATTGAGGAGACCTTATCTCTGCAATAAATTAAAAAATTAGCCGGACGTGGTAGTGCATGCCTGTAGTTCCAGCTACTTGGAAGGCTGAGGTGGAAGGATCGCCTGAACCCAGCAGGTTAAGGCTGTGGTGGCCATGAGCATGCCATTTCCCTCCAGCCTGGGCGACAGAGACGCCAACTAAAAAAAAAAAAAAGGTTTTCAAATACAATTTTCAGGTTTTATGTATACTGCATATATCATTTATACTGTAGTTTCTTTATCTGTAAAGTAACAGGTTGGGCTAGTTGATTCCAAAGATTCAAAATCCTTTATAGTTTTGTTTTTTTGAGTCAGAATCTCACTCTGTCACCCTTGCTGCAGCGCAGTGGCACAATCGTGGTCCCACCATGTCTGGCTAATTTTTTTATTTTTTGTAGAGACGGGTCTCACTATGTTGCCCAGGCTCGTCTTGAACTCCTGGGCTCAAGCAATGCTCCCACCTCAGCCTCCCAAAGTACTGGGATTACAGATTACAAACATGAGCCAACACACCCTGCCACTTTTTAAAGCTGTTTATCTCTTTTTTTTTTTTTTTTTGAGTTGGAGTTTCACTCCATTGCCCAGGCTGGAGCGCAATGGCATATTCTCAGCCACCTCAGCGTCGACCTGCTGGACTCTGGCAATCCTGCCTCAACCTTCCAAGTAGCCGAAACTACAGGAGCATGCTACCATGCCCAGCTAATTTTTTGATTTATTGTAGAGACAAGGTCTCGCCAAGGTGCCCGGGCTGGTCTCAAACCTGTGGGCTCAGGCAATCCACTCGCCTTGGCCTCCCAAAGTGCTGGGATTACAGGCTGAGCCACTGGGCCTGGCCTATCTCATATTTTATCAAGAAAAAGTCCCGTTATAACAATCCCAAATCTATTTGTAATAACTATCTTAAAGGGACAATAAATTAAGAGCAAGGTGGAGATGTGAATCTCAGTATTACATAGCTTATACTTTATTTTTAAATTTCAGATTCTGCCAGGCATGGTGACTCACGCCTGTAATCCCAGTACTTTGGGAGGCTGAGGTGAGAGGATTGCCTGAGTCCAGGGATTTGAGACCAGTCTAGGCAACTTAGCAAGACCTCATCTCTACAATAAATAAATTAAAAAAAAAATTAGCCAGGCGGGGGGGGGGGCGTAACTGTAGTTCCACCTACTTGGAAGGCTGAGATGGCAGGATTGCCTGAGCTCAGCAGGTCGAGGCTGCAGTGGCTGTGAGTGTGCCACTGCACTCCAGCCTGGGCAACAGAGTGAAACTCCAACTCAAAAAAAAAACAACAACAAACAACCAAAACCTTATGAATAATCCAAATCAAAGGGCTTTCTAATTCTGAGAAATTAAACAAAGCAGTTGCTGATTATTGTATCTAACATAAGAATTTAAGGCCAAATTGATGAATTGTATGTTTTATCTGCTCTGTGTATCAATAGTAGGTTGTCCTTTGTGTGATAAAAACGTGTCCGTTTTGCAGTACTTGGCATGGACTTTTATTATTTTAATTATGTTATAGTTGTAGCTCTGCTGTTTGATACATTTTGGGGTTTGATTTTGGCATGATTTGATGCCCATTCTTTTTTTTTTGAGTTGGAGTCTCACTCTGTCACCCAGGCTGGAGTGCAGTAGCACGCTCACGGCCACTCAACCTTCTGGGCTCAGGTGATCTTTCCGCCTCAGCCTTCCGAATATCTGGAACTACAGACATGTGCTGCTATGCCCAGCTAATTTTTGATTTATTGTAGAGATGAGGTCTCACCAAGTTGCCTAAGCTGGTCTAGAACCCTGTGGGCTCAGGCAGTTCTCTCACCTTGGCCTCCCAAAGTGCTAGGATTATAGGTGTGAGCCACCATGCCCAGCCTGTCCATTCTTTTTTATGGATACTTGTGATTCACCTAATCATGATATGGTTTTATGTGTTTTCTAGGATAAGGGTCATGGTGAAAAGTAAAGTTTACCTGTACAGACTGAGAGTAGCTTGAACTCAGATGGTCAGAGGTAGAATTGAGTGAGTTAAGGCTGATTTCTTTTTTTTTATTTTATTATTTTGTTGAGTTGGAGTCTCACTCTGTCGTCCAGGCTGGAGTGCAGTGGCACACTCAACAGTCATCACAGCCTTGACCTGCTGGGCTTGGGCAATCCTTCCGCCTTAGCCTTCCAAGTAGTGCACCACCATGCCTGGCTAATTTTTTGATTTATTGTAGAGTTGTGTTTTCACCAAGTTGCCCAGGCTGGTCTCGAACCCGTGGGCTCGAGCAATCCTCTCACCTTGGCCTACCAAAGTGCTGGGACTAAGGTTGATTTCTTAAACTGGATAAAGCTGGTACCACTGTGTATTCCTTAGTATCTATAAATACTTATATGTGGTTTGTACTTCTATACTTATTTCTGTAATCATTTTGTTGACCTCAAAATACAGACCTCTCAGCATATATTGCTATGTAACTTACCTTTCCGTGGCTCCAGCTCATTTTTCATGTCTTGAAATGTCAGGAAGCCTGATATTTTCTGCTATGTCACCAGACTACCCCTTCTGCCAGTAATCCTTATAGTAATTTCCTTAGACCTATATTGGTCATAATCACTGGGTTTGGTATTTATCTGTCATTTACTGGCCACATGACCTCCGATGACTAACAACCAGTCAAAACCACAGTTTCTCCATCTTTCAAATGAGGGTGATGATATGTTGTATAGATTAAATTGGATACCACAAATAAAAACATTTTAAGTTGTAAAGCACATTGCATATTTTAGTTGCTATCAAAGGTAACACAATGAAAGAGAATTGGCTGTAGAATTACACACGCCCATACTTACATTTTGACCTTACATTGAAACAAATAGGATTGGAAATTTTTAGTTTCAATTCAGCATGTTTAATAGATTAGAGAAAATATTTACATGAAGCTAAAATGAGATGAAGGAAAATGAAAATTAGTTTGTAGATAGTGTGTGGTACACATGGACACTCATTAAATATGTTGTACTTTTTTTTTTTTTTTGAGTCACAGTCTCACTCTGTCGCCCAGGCTGGAGTGCAATGGCACGCTCATGGTCACTGCAGCCTCGATCTGTTGGGCTCAGGTGATCCTTCTGCCTCAGCCTTCCAAGTAGCTGGAACTATAGGCACATGCTACTTTTTTAATTTATTGTAGAGATGAGGTCTCGCCAAGTTGCCCAGGCTGGTCTCGAACCCATGGGCTCAGGCAATGCTCTCACCTCAGCCTCCCAAAGTGCCAGCATTATAGGTGTGAGCCACTGTGCCTGGCCTGTTGTACTATTTTAATTTGGCTTATAGTCACTGTGACATAGTTTTCTTTACTTTGTGTCATTTTTTAAAAAAACATGCCTACACAGAAGAGAAATGTACTAAATGTTTGAATATAGACAGCAGACTAGCTTTCAGATCTAAATATTTTTACTGAGAAAAATAAATATGTAGGCTGTTATCAATAATGTGTTTTAGCACTTGCTTGAGCTCTCAACATGATCATGCACTAGAATACTTCATTCTGAGAAATGTCTAGGACAGGTATTACTCGCTTAGCTTACCAAGTCATCCATTAAAAGAACCTCAGCATGGCACTTGTGAAACCATCTGATTTTCTTTTATTTTTTTTGAGTTGGAGTCTTACTCTGGCACCCAGGCTGGAGTGCAGTGGCACGCTCCCGGCCACTGCAAACTCACCCTGCTGGGCTCTGAAGCTCCTTCCGCGTCAACCTTCCAAGTAGCCAGAACTACAGTTGCACACTACCATGCCCGGCTAATTTTTGATTTTGTTGTAGAGATGAGGTCTTGTCAAGATGCCCGGACGGGTCTCAAAGCCGCGGGCTCAGGCCATCCACTCTCCTCGGCCTCCCAAAGTGCTGGGATTACAGGCTGAGGCCCGAGCCCAGCCACCATCTGATTTTAAATACTGCATTCTAATCACTCTGCCAGGGTAAGTTATCTGGGCAAGTAAAGAGCAAAATAAGTTCGAAGTTCTATGCCACTAAGCAGTTCTATAGCTTTAGTCAAATCATTTGGCTTCCTTATGTCTTAGTTTCTTTATCTGTAAAATGAAGGAGTGACTTCTGCCATCCTGTTCAGTGCATAGTCAATTGTGAGCAATTTTTTCTTGTAAGTATCTACAAAATATAAGGATTATACTTTTTAATATACTTGATTTTGAGCTTCCCCTTTTTTTTTGAGTTGGAGTCACACTCTGTCGCCCAGACTGGAGTGCAGTGGCCACTCCCGGCCACCGCAGCTTTGACCTGCTGGGCTCCGGCGATCCTTCCGCCTCAGCCTTCCAAGTAGCCGGAATTACAGGCATGCGCTACCACGCCCGGCTGATTTTTTGATTTATTGTAGAGATGAGGTCTCACTGCCCAGGCGGGTCTCGAACCCACAGTCTCAGGCAATCCACTCACCTCAGCCTCCCAAAGGCGCGGGATTACAGGCTGAGCTACTGAGCCCGGCTGAGCTTCCCCTTTTGTAGAAATTATTTTTGGGAAGTTTTTGGCCACGGGTTGGGGAGAGTTCATTCTTACCAGTCCCCAAATTCATTGGTTATTTTTTCTTTTTTTTTTTTTTTGAGTTGGAGTCTCAATCTGTCACCCAGGCTGCAGGGCGGTGACACGCTCCCGGCCACTGCAGCCTCGACCTCCTGGGCTCAGGTGATCCTTTCACCTCAGCCTTCCAAGTAGCTGCAATTACAGGCATGCACCATCACGCCTGGCTAGTTTTTTAATTTATTGTAGAGATGAGGTCCTGCCAAGTTGCCCAGGCTGGTCTCGAGCCCTTGGGCTCAGGCAGTCCTCTCACCTTGGCCTCCCAAAGTGCTGGGATTATAGGTGTGAGCCACCGTGCCAGGCCTTGGTTATTTTTTCAAGGCAGTGAATGAACAGTTCAGAACTCCAGCTGGGCACAGTAGCTCATGCCTGTAATCCCAGTACTTTCAGAGGCAGAGGCAAGAGGATTGCATGAGCCTAGGGACTTGAGACCAGCCTGGGTAATTTGGCGAGACCTCATCTCTACATTAAATTGAGAAAAATTAGCTGGGCGTGGTGGTACATGCCTCTAGTTCCAGCTACTTGGGCAACAGAGTGAGACTCTGACTCAAAAATAAAATAAAATAACTCCAGAGATAGACATCACTCAGAAACATTTTTTTTTCTGAGTCGGAGTCTCACTCTGTTACCCAGACTAGAGTGCAGTGGCATGCTCATGGCCACAGCAGCCTTGACCTGGGCTCAGGCTTCCAAGTAGCTGGAACTACAGGCTTCCTTCTGTCTCAGCCTTCCAAGTAGCTGGAACTACAGGTGCGCTGCCATGTCTGGCTTATTTATTTATTTATTTAGATTTATTGTAGAGACAGTCTCACCAAGTTGCCCAGGCTGGTCTCAAACCCCAGAGCTTAGGCAATCCTCTCATCTCGGCCTCCCAAAGTGCTGGGATTACAGGCTTGAGCCACCACACTTGGCCAGAAACATTTTTCAGCAAAGCCTTTTTACTTTCAGCTCAAATTAACAATGAGAAGCAATCAGGTGTTATCTGTGTTTCTCAGCCCTCTCTGCTGCTGACTTACTGTCATTTAAACAATGGACTAAAAGGCATTCATTCTTGGCCAAGCACCGTGGACATGACACCCTCACTGCTTTTATCTCTGGGACTTGACTGGTATCCTACACCCCTCTTTTTTTAAAATCTGGTGATCCACAGTGTTGACATTTAATTACAATTTCTTCTTTCTCATATGGGTTGCTCAGAGACAGTTACCCAAGCAGCAAGCTGGTAAAAATTCTCAGGATAGGTAAACAGATAAGAACCAAAGAACATATCCTTTCCTTTCCTTGCTGTAAGTTAATAAAAATTATCTTCTGTGAATGAAAAGCTAAAGCCTCACAGTACCAGACCCTGCTATTAATAGTTTACTGAGCCAATGTATTCACAGTTGAAGGAAGCTTTGTTACATGACAAATAGCAAAATAACATCCTCGGTGTGGTGGGCAGGATTGTACAGGGGTCCCCTCACTAATCAAGAGTCCACTTGTTTATTTATTTTGACTAGAATCTAATGCATTTGCTGGATAACATTTAGAAAATTAAGAAAAGCCCAAAGAAAAAATTAAAAATCAATAATCGCACTACCCAGGGATAACCACAGTAGAATTAGGTTACGTAATTTAGCATAAGTCTTTATATATCTGTATTTTTTATAATTGAGTTTATATAGTACAATATGTTGTAACCAGCTTTTTTCACTTGAGTAGAACATTATGAACGTATGTCCATGTCCCTTAGTGTTCTACAACCAGATTTTTTTTTTTTTTTTTTTTTTTGAGTTGGAGTCTCACTCTGTCACCCAGATTGGAATGCAGTGGCCGCTCCCGGCAGCCGCAGCCTCGACCTGCTGGGCTCTGGCAATCCTTCCGCCTTAGCCTTCCAAGTAGCTGGAACTACAAGTGCTCACTACCACGCCCGGCTAATTTTTGACTTATTGTAGATATGAGGTTTTGCCAAGCTGCCCAGGCGGGTCTCAAACCCTTGGGCTCAGGCAATCCGCTCACCTCAGCCTCCCAAAGCGCTGGGATTACAGGCTGAGCCACCAAGCCTGGCTTGGTTTACTTTATTATATATATTTTTTCAGTCAGAGTCTCACTCTGTCACCCAGGTTGGAGCGCAGTGGCCTGGCACACTCATGGCCACTGCAGCCTCAATCTGGGTTCAGGTGATCCTTCCGCCTCAGCCTTCCAAGTAGCTGGAGCCAAAGGCGCTTGCCACCATGCCTGGCTAATTTTTTGATTTATTGTAGAGATGAGGTCTTGCTATGTTGCTTAGGCTGGTCTCGAACTCATGAGCTCAGGCAAACCTTTCGCATACACCTCCCAAAGTGCTTGGATTACAGGCTTTACAGGTGGTTGAGGCATGAGCCACTGTGCCCGGCAACAACCTGAGTTTTTAGTGGCAACAACCTGAGTTTTTAGTGGCTTCCTGGTATCTCATTTTACAATAGTACTGTCCTCTTTTGTTGAATATTGAGTATTTTTGTTTTTGTAAATAGTACACTTTGTTGAACATCCTTGCATATACATTTAAAGGTGTGTGTGTGTATATATATATATATCCCTGATTATTTCTTTAGATAATATGCTCAGAACTAGAATATGTGAGGCCAAGCATTGTGGCTCATGCCTGTAATCCCAGCACTTTGGGAGGCCAAAGTGGCAGGATAACTTGAGGCCATGAGTTCAAAATTAGCCAGTGCAATGTAGCAAGACCCCCATTTCTACAAAAAAATTTAAAAACAAAAAAATTTAACTGGGTGTTGTGGCTCACACCTGTAGTTCTAGCTACTCTGGAGGCTAAGGCATGACACTCTCTTGAGTCCAGGAGTTGGAGGCTACAGTAATCTATGATTGCACCACTGCACTCCAACCTGGGTGACAGAGCAAGACTCTGTCTCTAAAACGGCAAAATTAATGTTCAGCAATTTGGAATTGGCAAGTTTGTGATACAGTCATAGAGTTAAGTGCTAGTCATTCATTAAAAATAACAGTCTCGGGCTGGGCATAGTGGCTTATGCCTGTAATCCAGCATTTTGGGTGACTGAAACAGGAAGATTGCTTGAGCCCAGGAGTTCGAGACCAGCCTGGGCAACATACCGAGACCTTGTCTCTATAAAAATAAAATTAAAAAATTAACTGGGTGTGAAAGCATGTATCTGTAGTCCTAGCTACTCGGGAGGCTGAGGTGGGAGGTTTGCCTGAGCCAGGTGGTTGAGGCTGTGGTGAGCAGTGATCGTGCCACTGCACTCGAGCCTGGGCAGCAGAGTGAAACTCTGACTCAAAAATTAAATAAATAAAAATAACTGTCTTTACAAGATCAAGGCAGATTGGGGGGGGAAGACAAAAGAATGAAAAAGAAAAAGTAAATTTAAAAAATCAGTTTAATTCAGATAAATATTTATATGGAAAGATGCTTATATATTATTACATGAAAACAAGTTATAAATTACTGTGTACAATAAATCTCCTTAAAATATGTATAACATGCATGTGTACATGCACATAGAAAAGATTCTGTAAGGATATATTCTAAAGTTTTCAAAGCCAGGGCAGTACGTTTTATAAAGGACAGCTGTTGTTTGTATTAAAAGCTATGCTAAGTGTCCATCTTGAGATTTTCTGCCTGCTTTGATTCTAGTAAAGGTTTGACTTGAGCTCTGAATAAGCATAAATTATATTAATCTGTGTCGTGATTCTAACAGTTTTTTAAAATTCACACACAACACAGATGTATAGTTCTACAGTGTTTATTTGTTTGTTTTTGAGTCAGAGTCTCACTCTGTTACCCAGGCTGGTGTGCAATGGCAAGATCACCTTGGCTACCGCAGCCTCAACCTGCTGGGCTCAGGTGATCCTTTGCCTCACGCTTCCAAGTAACTGGGACTATAGATGTGCAACAACACACCCGGCTAGTTTTTTTTATTTATTGTAGAGATGAGGTCTTGCCATGTTGCTCAAGCTGGTCTTGAACTCCTAGGCTCAGGCAATCCTCTTGTCTCGCTTGGCCTCCCAAAGTGCTGGGAATACAGGCGTGAGCCACCACACGCAGCTGCTTCTGCAGTTTTGACCGTAGATGGTTTGTTTTTCTTTTTCTTTTTTTTTTTTTGAGTTGGAGTCTCATATCCTTCATAACTTGAAGAACTTCAGTAGTATAAATGGGCAGTCTGACTAAAAGTTGGAATTTTTATGTAAATATAGCATATAAAAAAGTGAATTTTTAAAATTATATGTATGCCCTTTTTGTTCAGGGCATATTGTTTTTAAAAATTCAACTTTTACCACTATGACTGATTTACATAGATAAATTTTTTAGATACTACAACAAAGTATACTTTGTAAATCAAAATGCTATTTCTAAATAGGAAACTGTCTTTGAGTAATAAACTGTAAGGTAATTAAAAGAGGGGTTGACCTCCATTGGGTCAGGGAGAATGTTGCTTATTTGATGAGTATTTCTTTTTTTTTGTTTTGTTTTTTTGAGTTGGAGTCTCACTGTCGCCCAGAATGGAGTGCAGTGGCCGCTCCCGGCCACCGCAGCCTCGACCTACTGGGCTGCGGCTATCCTTCTGCCTCAGCCTTCCAGGGAGCTGGAACTACAGGCGCACACTACCACACCCAGCTAATTTTTGATGTATTGTAGAGATGAGGTCTTGCCAAGTTGCCCGCTCCCGGCCACCGCAGCCTCAACCTGCTGGGCTCCAGCGATCCTTCTGCTAGAGATATTTTTTAAATTTATATTTTGTTATAAATACACATGTTTAGTGTGAGAAGACAGTGCTGTACACAGCTGCTATAGTCTTGGAGGCTGAATGAGATAAATTTTAAATTGTGATAACATTTTGGTTAAGCACATACATATCTTTAATTATGTTGCTGTGAAAAAAATTATGAATACTATAACATTTTTGAAATGTTATTTTAAGCCGGGCTTGGTGGCTCAGCCTGTAATCACGCACCTTTGGGAGGCTGAGGTGAGTGGATTGCCTGAGCCCGTGGGTTCGAGACCCACCTGGGCAACTTGGCGAGACCTCATCTGTACAATAAATCAAAAATTAGCTGGACGTGGTAGCGCACACCTGTAGTTCCAGCTACTCGGAAGGCTGAGGCTGAAGGATCGCCGGAGCCCAGCAGGTTGAGGCTGCGGTGGCCGGGAGCAGCTGCTGCACTCCAGTCTGGGTGACAGAGTGAGACTCCAACTCAGGAAAAAAAAAAAAAAAGAAAACAACAGAAATGTTATTTTAGTGTAGATTTTTTATCACTGAAGGATTATAGTGTCTGTTTAGTATACATGTATTTTCTATTTTGGTCACATTTCTTACTAGCAGTGGTATAATGATTTTTAGTATTCACAGTGGTCTCAAGGGTCCACGGAAGGTGGTGGGTGAGATGTAGGATAACAACATTGACCTGTTAGAGGTGGTTCAACATTCATTCTTTTGCCTAACGTTTACTAAGCACAATTGTATGTCATACATTGCTGTAGGCACTGGAAATACAAATATAATAAGACATAGCCTTTGCCATAAGGAATCTTCAGTCTAATGAGGATATACACACATACATATATGCACATATACAAACATACACACATACAGCTATGATTAAATTTTGTTCTAGTACAGCATGGCCCTCAGCAAATAAATGTCCATTTTCTATTATTTTAGTCAGCATGATAGTAATGGAATGGGAACCAGTAGGATGATGTTACTTGAATAATTCCTGTCATATTTATAACATCATTGTATTCGTTTTCTTGGGGTGCCATAACAAAGTACTACAAACTGGGTAGCTTAATACAACAGAGATGTATTCTCTCACAGTTCTGGAGGCTAGAAGACCAAAATCAAGTTATCAGCAGGGCCATGCTCTCTGAAAGCTCTAGGAAAGAACCTGTCCCATGCCTTTCTCTTAGCTATTGATTTTGCTGTTGATTCTTGGTGTTCCTTGAATTGTAGATGTATCATATCAGTGTCTGCTTCTGTCTTCACATGACTGTCTATTTATTTTTTTAATATATTTTTTAAGATGGAGTTTTGAGGCCAGGCACGGTGACTCAAGCCTGTAATCCCAGCACTTTGGGGGCTGAGGTGAGAGGATTGCCTGAGCCTAGGGGTTCGAGACCAGCCTGGGCAACTTGGTGAGACCTCATCTCTACAAAAGGTCAAAAAATCAGCTGGGCGTGGTGGCACGGGCTTACAGTTCCAGCTACTTGAAAGGCTGAGCCAGAAGGATCACCTGAGCCCAACAGTGGTTGCAGTGGCTATGAATATTCCACTGTACTCCAGCCTGGGCGACAGAGTGAGACACCAACTTCAAAAAAAAAAGATGGAGTTTTCCTCCATTGCCCAGGTTGGATTTGAACTCCTGGGCTCATGCACCGTTATGTCCTGTTCATCTTCTCTTCTTAAAGATTCACCAGGCATGTTGGATAGGGCCCACTCTAATGATCTCATTTTAACTTGATTATTATATCTGTAAAGACCCTATTTCCAAATAAGGTCATATTTATAGGTACCAGTGTTTAGGACTTCAACATATCTTTAACATCTTTTTTGAGGGGGGTATACAATTCAACCGATATCAGTAATTATCCTTTGTACTGTGCCACATAAATATATAGTTACTTAAGAAATGCCTTTTTTGTGGGGAAAACTGCACAGTAGCTCACACCTGTAATCCCAGCATTTAGAAAGGTCAAGGTGGGAGGATTGTTTGAGCCCAGGAGTTCAAGACTAGCCTAGGCAACACAGTGAGACCTCGTCTCTACAAAAAACTAACCAGGCGTGGTGGCATGTGCCTGGAGTCTGAGGCGGGAGAATTGCCTGAGCCCAGGAGGCTGTGGTGAGCTGTGATCGTGCCACGGTGCTCCAGCCTGGGAGATAGATCAAGACCTAACCCTGACTTAAAAAGAAAAAAAGAAATGCTTTTTTTTTTTTTTTTTTGAGTTGGAGTCTCACTCTGTTGCCCAGACTGGAGTGCAGTGACCGCTCCCGGCCACCGCAGCCTCGACCTGCTGGGCTCCAGCGATCCTTCCGCCTCAGCCTTCCAAGTAGCCGGAATTACAGGCATGCGCTACCACGCCCGGCTGATTTTTTGATTTATTGTAGAGATGAGGTCTCACCAAGTTGCCCAGGCGGGTCTCGAACCCGCGGGCTCAGGCAATCCACTCACCTCAGCCTCCCAAGGCGCGGGATTACAGGCTAAGCCACCGAGCCCGGCCAAGAAATGCTTTTTTTATGATGATAGGCTAAGCCCTTAGTTGCAGGAATAATGTTAAGTATTTGTAGTTTAGTAAATGAGCCTGTAGTGATTGAATGAATTTCATCTAGAGACCAGAAAGGTGAAAAATAGATTGTGGAGATCTATGAGTTAAATAGAGAAAAATTCTCTAGTGGTGATTGTGCTACTTTATTTGTTAAGAACAGTGATTTGTTATATATTGTGATTTTGACTTGTAAAAACATTTAATGAGGATTTTTTTTTTTTTTTTGAGTAGGAGTCTCACTCTGTCACCCAGGCTGGAGGGCAGTGGCATGCTCATGGCCACCGCAGCCTCAACCTTCTGGGCTCAGGCGATCCTTCCACCTCAGCCTTCCAAGTAGCCGGAACTATAGTTGCGTGCTACCACACCCAGCTAATTTTTTATTTATTGTAGAGATGAGGTCTCACCAAGTTGCCTGGGTGGGTCTCGAGCCCATGGGCTCAAGCAATCCACTCACCTTGGCCTCCCAAAGTGCTGGGATTACAGGCTGAGCCACCCAGCCCGGCCGAGGATTTTTAATAGTTAATTTTTAGTCATCAGCGACAATTTCCTAGTTAGCCATTTTAAATAATTAGATTCATATTAATCTTCAGAGTCAAAATTACTTTTTTCAGTATCTGGTGCACATATGAAAACTACTTGCTAATCTTTCTACGATGCTGTGCTAACTGAACTCATAATGTAGACTTTTTAAAAATTGCTTAAACCAGTAATAATTGACTCTCAAATATACTTCTCTTAAATTACTTTAATCTTTACTTCAAGTAATGCAGATTTTTATTAGGAAGCTTAATATTTAGATATAGCCAGGTGTGGTGGCTCACACCTGTTAATCCCAGCACTTTGGGAGGCAAAGTCGAGAGGATTGCCTGAGCCCGTGGGTTCGAGACCAGCCTAGGCAACACGGCAAGACCTCATCTCTACAATAAATCAGAAAATTAGCTGGGTGTGGTGGCGCACACTTGTAGTTCCAGCTACTTGGAAGGCTGAGGTGAAAGGATCGCCTGAGCCCAGCAGGTCGAGACTGCGTTAGCAGTGAGCAGTGTACCACCATACCCCAGCCTAGGACATAGAGTGAGATTCTGACTGAAAAACAAAAACAAAACAAAATAAAAATACTTAGATACATTTCTGAGTAGTGTTTTGTGGGATTTTTTTTTTCCTACTGCTTTAACATTTGAGGGTTTTTTTCCTTTTATGTTTTTGAGAAAGGAAATCACTCTGTGGCCCAGGCTGAAGTGCAGTGGTATGATCCTGCCTCACTGCAGCTTAGACCTCTTGGGCTCAAGAGATCCTTCCACCTCAGCCTTCCAGTAGCTGGGACTACAGGCAGGTACCACCACACCCGGCTAATTTTTTTATCTTTTATAAGAGACATAGTCTCGCTATGTTGCCCAGGCTGGACTCACACTCCTGGGCTCAAGTGATTCTCCTGCCTCGGCCTCCCTAAGTATTGAGATTATAGGTATGAGCCACTGAACCTGGCCAAGATTTTTTTATTTGATATATTTTTACCATGTAGAGAAAATATCCTTCAAATTTGAGTCATTTGATTCTTCATTGTTCTAATAGCACACAACTACTATAAAAACATTCATACTAGTCCTATCATAAAATAAATAGATAGCTTTGGGAGAATTGTCCATAAACCATAGGGAACTTTGTAACGTTCTTAATTTCCCTATATAAATATGTTACATTGCTTGTGTACAATGTACAATGATAAATACCAAAGAAATAAGGCAAAGAATAAAAACAGCCTTACTTTTACTTGTTCTAAGGAGATGTGTGGGAAATAAATAGCCTAATGAAAATAATGTGGACAAGCCACTTGTGGTGACTCACACCTGTAATCCCAGCACTTTGGGAGGCCGAGGCGAGAGGATTGCCTGAGCCTGCAGGTTTGAGACCAACCTGGGCAACATGGCAAGACTTCGTCTCTACAATAAATCAAAAAATTAGCTGGAAATTGTGTTGCATACCTGTAGTTCCAGCTACTTGAAAGGCTGAGGTAGAAGGATCTCATGAGCCCAGCGGGTCAAGGCTGCGATGACCGGGAGCATGCCACTGCACTCTAGCCTGGGTGACAGAGTGAGACAATGAATCAAAAAAAAAAAGGAAATAATGTAGATAAACTCTTCCTATCAATGGTAATTACCACATATTTCTTTCAAAGTTAGGCAGTATTCCTAGAATAATCCCATGAAAGAAAATCCAGAATCTTTGTATGAAAAGCACCCAGGTTCATCCTGTGTGTAAAAATTTTTTGAATTTTTGTACATTTTATATAGAAAACATTGACACTACTTGAATACATTAAAATGTACAAAAGCATACCAACATACATATAGACATACAAAACAAGGAATATTTTCCAGTGAGATTGGAAACGAGGACAAGTTATAGTTAAAGGAGAGAGTCTTTTAGAGTCAATGAAATTAGCTGCCTTTTGAAACATAAATTATACCTGTTTGGAATTTGTTTTTTGTTTGCTATGTTTGTTTGTTTGTTTTTGTTTTGTTTTGTTTTGTTTTTTGAGTTGGAGTCTCACTGTCGCCCAGACTGGAGTGCAGTGGCCGCTCCAGGCCACTGCAGTCTCAACCTGCTGAGCTCCGGCGATCCTTCTGCCTCAGCCATTCGAGTAGCTGGAACTACAGGTGTGCGCTACCACGCCCGGCTAATTTTTTTTTATTTATTGTAGGGATGAGGTCTCGCCTGCCTAGGCGGGTCCCCAACCCGCGGGCTCAGGCAGTCCACTCACCTCAGCCTCCCAAAGGTGTGGGATTACAGGCTGAGCCACCGAGCCTGGCTTGGAATTTTTTTTAAATATATAAACTGGGCTAAGTGTGGTAGCTCACACCTGTAATCCCAGCCCTTCGGGAGGCCGAGGTAGAAATATTACTTGAGCCTAGGAATTCGAAACCAGCCTGGGCAGCGTAGTGAGACCTTGTCGCTACAAAAAATCAAAAAGTAGTCCAGTGTGGTGGCATGTACCTGTAGTCCCAGCTACTGAGGGGCTGAGGTGGGAAGATTGCCTGAGCCCAGCAGGTTGAGGCTGCAGTGGGCTGTGCTCCTACCTCTGTACTTCAGCCTGGGAGACAGAGTGAGACCCCCAACTCAGAAAAAAGTATATAGTTAAGTGGCTTAGTATATTTGAGGTTGTGCAACCATCACCACAATCTAATTTTACAACATTTTCATTACTCCGGAAAGAAACCCAGTAACCATTTGCAGCTACTCCCCATTCTGCCTCCCCTGCCCTAGGTAATCACTAGTCTATTCCCTGTTTCCTTTTATTTTAATAACATTTTAAAATTGCAGTATTCTTGTTCTTATGTCTGTTCTAGGTCATTGACTCAGAGGTTTAAAGGCTCTTCAACTAGCCAAATTTACAAGTCTTATGACATCCTCATTCAGAAAACATTCAAATGGTGGCTTTATTTATTTGTTTATTCATTTTTGAGTCGGAGTCTCACTGTCACCCAAGCAGGATTGCAGTGGCACACCCACGGCCACCACAGCCTCAACCTGCTGGCCCAGGCAATCCTTCCACCTCAGCCTTCCAAGTAGCTGGAACCACAGTCGTGCACCACCACACCTGGCTAATTATTTATTTATTGTAGAGACGAGGTCTCTCCAAGTTGCCCAGGCTGGTCTTGAACCCACGGGCTCAAGCAATCCTTTCGCCTCAGCCTCCCAAAATGCTGGGATTATAGGCATGAGCCACTGCACCTGGCTCAAATGATAGTTTTATAATGTTACTACGTTTGTTCCATCTTCCAAGAGTCTTTGATCTGGAGCATGTGTTTCACATTCTGTGTTTGTACCACTTGCTAAGCTCACTTAATTAGAAGGAATAAAATCATTCTGTTGAGACTCAAAACTAAGTTTCTTCTATTTATGTTAATAATTCCAGGCTTTCCATAGCAGGTACAACTTTAGCAATGTTCTGTGGCACACAATTTTCTTCAATAATAATGTCACCTTCATCATTGTCTTCGTTCTTTGGCTCAAAGTTTGGTTCAATCTGCTGTGAATAGCCAAAAAGACTATTATCAGCAGATTGACTGGAGCTGCCAGAAATCTGATTGTTCCCAGCAACATCATTCTCCTGGTTTGCTGGTCTCACTGTTATGATGAGGTTGCTGCCGTTAGCAATCATCATGTCTGTTACTTGTTTGAGATGCTTCACTGAAACTTCTGTACCATCAACTTCTAAAATTTCACCAGTTACAGTTCATAGTCCTGTGCTTGTGAGCAAGATCTCCTGTGACAGCCAACTTATAAAGATCCTGGGATGTTCTCTCAGCTATGTGGTATCTCCCTTAGGCTGAAAGCATCCCCAATACAGAATCCTAGGGAATGTTTAGTGCCGTGTTTGAGATGAACCCTGCAATGAGTTTGCAAGAAAACACCCACATCTGTAATTGAAGACACTGGTCTGAAGTCTTGGGATATACCAACAACTGGATATGGCTTCTTTCTGTGGTTGACAAACATTTTTCTTCTCTAATAGTGTGTCTGTGCCAATGGCACTGTTGCCTGCTTCTTTCTGTTTCTTCCTTCATTTGTATAAAAATCTAAGCAGGGAGTTGGCTGTTTAAACAGCTTTATGATAATAATCATCATTTATAGGTTGTAAGTCTCCCTGAAGGTCTGTGTAGCCTACTAAAATGCCAACATTGGTTATCTTATGAACATATTGCAGTAATCCATAAAAGTCAAAATCTCTTTCCATGGAAAACCAACATAATTCAATGCCAGACCTACTCTTCACCTCCCCCCAGGATGCCCCTGCACTGCTTTCTGCCCATGCCACTAGCCATGGTAGCCACAGTTCACGCTGAGTGCAGGGCTGCCCCTCGGGAACCCAAGTGGATGTCCCATGTGCCCTCAGCCCAGGTACCCACAACTTTGGGGACAGCTTAGATTTGGTTGCAGTAGGTGGGAATGTGTCTCCCTCCCTCTTAGGGAGTGAGAGCCATGCACCATCCACCTCATTGCCCCTTTCAGGGAGGGGAGAGGGGAAAGGGTACCACAACCTAGTGTCTGACCGGGCGAACAGCGCCAACTTGAGAGATTTTAGTTGACTGATAATATTACTGAAGACGTTTTGGAGAAAAAGATCCCCTTTAATCTTAACATTTTTCTGATGTATTGAATATTACTTTCTGAGTCTTATCCATGAGTCTGTTTTCATGTAGTAGCAGTCTGGTGTACATGATACCTTTTTCCTTGTTAAAATAACCTTTATTCTACGTGTTTGAAAACCTTAATAACAAAAAAGCTGGGAGACATAGAAACTTTTGTGTTGTGTGCAGATACTAGGTAGGTGGGTTTTCTGCATTTGTCTCTGCCCCCCATCCCCCATTCCCACATTCTGGCTAGTTAGCAGTCAACTTCCTCTCCTTGGCACCTGTGGCAGGTTCTCTACATAGTTGACTGGGCTAAATGTGTGTATGTACATGTATATTTTAAATCCTTACACCATATCGACATATTAAAGACTTCCAAACCCCTCATATAAACATGTGCTATTGACCAGACATCGTGGCTCATGGCTGTAATCCTAGCACTTTTGGAGGCCAAGGCAGGAGGATTACTTGAGTCCAGGAAGTCGAGGCTATTGTGAGCCATGATCATGTCGTGGCACTCCAGACTGGGTGACAGAGCGAGACCCCCCCAAAAAAGAAAATAAACATGCACCATTGTTTACTGGTCCTTCTTGTGCCATTGTTGGCTTCCATAGTGTTATTTTTCCCAGCCATTGTTTCCTTCAAGATTCCTAACCCCAAAACTTTCTTTGACATCTTTCTCTTTCCATGTCTTCTTGCCTTTCTGCTTATGTAGTACCGAACCTAAATGTGTCTTAAGTTATCTCAGCATACTTTATTGCGCTCAGACCTTTACACATCCAAAGCCTTTTTGTCACCCTTCTCCAATATTCATATCCCATTTTCTTTTATATTCATAATTCCTGTTGTTCTATATACACGTATACTTATTTTCTGCAGTGTCATTTTCCGTACCTTCATTTCAGATAGATCCTAATTTTTTTTTTTTTTTTTTTTTGAGTTGGAGTCTCACTCTTTCGCCCAGACTGGAGTTCAGTGGCCGTTCCCAGCCACCGCAGCCTTGGCCTGCTGGGCTCCGGCGATCCTTCTGCCTCAGCCTTTCAAGTAGCCAAAATTACAGGCATGGGCTACCACGCCCGGCTGATTTTTTGATTTATTGTAGAGATGAGATCTCGCTGCCCAGGCGGGTCTCGAACCCGAAGGCTCAGGCAATCCACTCACCTCAGCCTCCCAAAGGCATGGGATTACAGGCTGAGCCACCGAGCCCAGCTAGATCCTAATTTTTTTAACCTCTCCCATCTCTTTCATTTGCTGCCTTTCTCCAAACCCAAGGTTTCTGTCATCAGTCATCTTTCTTTCACCCTTAAACTTTTCTAGTAATTCTATTTTCCCACCCTTCTCCAAAAGCTCATACTCTGGTAATGTATATGTAGTGTTCAGTTGAATACTTCTGAATACATACCGACTTTCCAAAGCAGTGAAATCTAAATAATTACCATGGAAATAACCTCTGGGAAGATGAGATCTCCACTTGAAATCATCAAATAGAAATTCTACTCATGTTGAATGATGGAGTAGTATCTGTGTTTGAAATAGAGTGACTACTTGAACTACACAAAATGTTCACTATTATGAAATGAGAATATATCTTTGATTTTAAACTTCTGTTTTGATTGACTTGAGAAATAACATATTACCTCAGGAAAAGTAAGTTTCATGTATTTTTTATTGAGCATTAATTCTTTATGATAATTGTAGACTTAGAATTGATTGATCCAGTCTCCTAGTCCATGCTGAAGTCCCTTCCAATAATAGGAGGAACTCATAATCTGCAAGGCAACCCGATCCATTTTGTACCGCTATTGATTATTGTGAAGTTCATCCTTGTGTTGGGTTAAAAATCTACTGGTTATAATTATTTTCATTAACCTCTATTCTACCCTCAAGCTATACAAAATTCAGATCCCTTTTCTGCATGATAGCCTTTTAGATCCTCTCTACCCTTCCAGTCACAAATTTCCCCTTTGGGATAAACATCCTCAGCTCTTGCAACTGTTCTTATGATATCATTTTCATCATCCTGATTGCTCTCTA
This sequence comes from Cephalopachus bancanus, assembly GCA_027257055.1. Lineage (NCBI taxonomy): Eukaryota > Metazoa > Chordata > Mammalia > Primates > Tarsiidae > Cephalopachus > Cephalopachus bancanus. Next base: position 44,149 of record JAPVLO010001560.1, on the reverse strand, counting down.
AGGGCATTAAACTTTGTTTATTTTTGTTCTAAAATGTATTTGGAGCTGGAAATAATATTCAGTATGTAGCTGAATTGGGTCTGGATGTTGTACATCTGGACACTAATGCAGCCTGAAGTTGCTATAAGTTTTTTAGCCACCATGTAATGTTGGCTCATAAGAAATTTGTAATTAACTAAAATCCCAAGGTGTTATCTGAAGGCTTGCCTTCACGCACTTCTTTCCAAATCAAGTCTCCGTCTTTCTTTAGTTGTGCAGCAGACTCTTTTTTTTTTTTTTTTTAACAGAATGTAAGACTTTACACTTATCCCTATTAAATTCTATCTCATTAGCCTGGCAGCCAGCCTTGGTTTCTTTGCATCGTGATTTTTGTCATCTAGTTTTTTATGCTGATTCAACAAAGGGCCCTGAAGCTAATGCTGGACTGTTTTCAGACATCTGGAAAATGATAATTAATCAAAAGTCATGGAGACTATGTTCCAAAAATTGTTGTATGCAAATATAACTCAGCTGTGAGGTGTATGTGAGTTAATACCACGGTAAATTGTCAAGTCCAGGAAGGACTGAAGCCCAATGCCAGCTTGCCTTGTGTTGAATCGTAGACCAAGAGGGATGATGCTATAAGATATAATTTTGCCAGGCTGCTGTGAGTGTGCCACTGTACTCCAGCCTGGGCAACAGAGTGAGACTCTGACTCAAAAAAAGTAAAATAAAATAAAAAGACATAATTTTGCCAACATAAAGCCAAAAAAGCTGCCTAATTCTTCCCAATAAGTCAATTAATACACATATGAGTTAGAGTTGTAGTCACTGTGACCATTCTTTTATTTTGCATCTGATAAGTTTATACTGAACACAAGATCAGGCAATGTGGGAGATACGGGAGAACCAGATTTGCCTCAAAGCTGTGGTGATCACATGCCCTGGTGTGTCTGGGACCCCCCTGATTTATGCCTGTTGTCCCAGTGTAATTATTAGTAGTGTCATTTTTCATTTTTTAAAGAGATGAGTTCACACTCTGTCATCCAGGCTGGAGTGCAGTAGCATGATCACAGCTCACTGTAGCCTCGAATTCCTGGGCACAAGTGATCCTCCCACCTCAGCCTCCCAAGTAGAGTAGTATCATTTTTCACTTTCAAAAATGTCCAGGTTTGGAGGATAATTTATCTTACCCCTCTTCTCATAACCCAACATGTTCCTTTTAGGATTTTATCTGGATTATATATTACATAGCTATAATTTGGCAGCTCTGATGAGGCTGCAACAGTACTTCTCTTCCATTGAACAGATTGTTCCTTGACCAAAGATAGTTGATAGCAAAAGTAACTGCAATTAAGGTCTGCAAATACTTAGGATTTTTTTCTGAACCACCCTCAAGAGGGCAGTATTATATATATCTGGAATGATCCAATCCCAACAAAAAAATCAGCTCTTTTTTATGCATGGAAATAAAAAATATTTGATGTTCTTAACACATTGGAACCAATATTGTGAATAAAACTTACCTTTTGCAAAGCAAAAAAGTAAAGGAATTAAAATTAATTCATTAGCATTCTGAACATTCTTTTTTTAATTTGTAAAAACTGAACTTTGATGCCTTGAATATACAATGATTCATTATAACAATTATGCATAGACTTCAATAATCTGCATATTTTATGCTTCTTTCATGTTTTCCTAATTAATGATTTGACATGGTTAGTAATTGTAATATATTCTGCATCACATAGTTTCCATAATTATGCTAAATAAGCACTTAAAAATTAATAGTTTTGTTCTACCTGCTTAAATATTACTTTCCTCAAAAAGAGAAAATAAAAATGCTAGATTTTACTTTATAATTTGAATTATTATAATGTTGAACTCTAGTATTTAGAATTAGAATGTTTCTTAGTGATTGTGTATTATTTTTATGTAATCAGTGGGTAATTTGTTAGCTCCTAGTAACAAAAGTATATTGCTTACGTTTCACATTATGGATTTCCTAATGTAATGTTCTCTTTTTAGAAAAGGTGGACAAGTCCTATTTTCAAGAGAAGATGACTTTTAACAGTTTTGAAGGATCTAAAACTTGTATACCTGCAGACATCAATAAGGATGAAGAATTTGTAGAAGAGTTTAATAGATTAAAAACTTTTGCTAATTTTCCAAGTAGTAGTCCTATTTCAGCATCAACGCTGGCCCGAGCAGGTTTTCTTTATACTGGTGAAGGAGATACTGTGCGGTGCTTTAGTTGTCACGCAGCAGTAGATAGGTGGCAATATGGAGACTCAGCAATTGGAAGACACAGGAAAGTATCCCCAAATTGCAGATTTATCAATGGCTTTTATTTTGAAAATAGTGCCATGCAACCTACAAATACTGGTGTCCAAAATGGTCAGTACAAAGTTGAAAACCACTTGGGAAACAGAAATCACTTTGCTTTAGACAGACCATCTGAAACTCATGCAGACTATCTTTTGAGAACTGGACAGGTTGTAGACATATCAGACACCATATACCCGAGGAACCCTGCCATGTGTAGTGAAGAAGCTAGATTAAAGTCATTTCAGAACTGGCCTGACTATGCCCACTTAACCCCAAGAGAGTTAGCCAGTGCTGGACTCTACTACACAGGTATTGATGACCAAGTGCAGTGCTTCTGTTGTGGTGGAAAACTGAAAAATTGGGAACCTTGTGATCGCGCCTGGTCAGAACACAGGCGACACTTTCCTAATTGCTTCTTTGTTTTGGGCCGGAACACTAATATTCGAAGTGAATCTGATGTTGTGAGTTCTGATAGGAATTTTCCAAATTCAACAAATCCTCCAAGAAATCCATCCATGGCAGATTATGAAGCACGGATCATTACTTTTGGGACGTGGATATACTCAGTTAACAAGGAGCAGCTTGCAAGAGCTGGATTTTATGCTTTAGGTAAACTTTATTATAAACCAATAAATAACTTTCCAACTATCCCAGGGCTCCTAAAAAGTAAATAGATGCCTTTAGTCCCCTGAACTGGTAAATATTTAGGTATAAGCTGGCATGGTTATTCATATCAGTATTATTCTGTGAACTCTTATGTTGAATCTGTAAGATTTGAAGAAGACTACCGTATTATGAGTCATGTTTATCTTCATGTCATTGTTTTTAGGAGAGGGATGACATGCAAAAGATGGTAGACATGCCCAATAGAAGAATAAGTCTAATAGTAATACTAGCGATCATTTTTGAGCACTTATATGTGCTCAGCACATATATTACATGCATTTTCTCTAAGCCTCACAACAACCCTATCAAAAGATAACATTAGAGAGTTTAGTTTGCTCACACTGTATTAAAATGATCTACATTTAGCATACAGACTATATATTTGAAAGCTGCTTTGTATTATGCCTATTGCTTCAAATGAGTGCTTTTCAAATGGACTGCTGTAGACATGTCAGGAAGGGCCATTAATATGATGGCTTCCAGCAATATATTTTTTTAGATTGCCATTATATATGTGACCCATTTATTTTAGGATTGAATAGTATCTGTAAAATAATGGTTACTTCAAAAGATTTTATTTATATAACATTATATAATAATCTTGAAGGGTTGCTTAGTTTCATGCAGCTATAACCTTAGAGGAACTTGTCTTGTAATTTCATATGCAGAGCTGTGTTGTTACAAATACTTGGAATATAACTTGTTTTAAAGTTTCACAGTTTAAGACAGTAAGTGTGATATTGATGGCCCAAATGACAGACTTTAAAAGAAAGTAACGAGTGTATTTTTTAACATAAAAACTGGGCAATTTTATTTTTATTTGTCTTCTGTAAAGTACGTCAGATTGAATCAGTGAATTTAGTGTTTATTTCCTCCTTAAGTGATAAAAATCATGTGTTACTTAGATGTGAATTTGAATGTCATCTTTTAAGCTATGAGATTTTTCATGTAATTTAGGTGTGCTTAATTTTTAGGTGTTAAAATGGGTAATTTTGTGTAAGCTTCTCATTGTACAAACACATATATTTTTACTTGTATGTTTTGTTAGGTGAAGGTGATAAAGTAAAATGTTTTCACTGTGGAGGAGGGCTAACTGATTGGAAGCCCAGTGAAGACCCTTGGGAACAACATGCTAAGTGGTATCCAGGGTAAGCTATTTTATTGTTTATTCATTTACAAGCAGATTGGACAGCATGCAGTGGGAAAATTTGAATTACTTTTCACCTCAACTATTTTTGCCTTCACTATGGCATGAAATTCATACCAGGTTTATGAAAATGGGGTCACCTACTTTATAGAAAAAAACAAACAAAACATCAGAGCCTTCTCTAGTGACCAAAACATTCACTGCTTATGTGTCATATCTGTGACATTCAGATTATTCCATTTCTAAGCCCAAATTAGGAAATGCATACTTTTCTGCTGTTGGAAGTAGGCTCTTTCATGGTAGGCACAAAAGAGCCCATGTTGCCAAGGAGATTCTTCAAGAAGCCATCATGCCCCCTAGAAAATGTTAACATGTCTCATTAACTCTAAGACACACAACTGTGTTCACATTTTAATATCTCTGAAATCAGGACACATCTAGTGGTAGGTCATAATTTGATTGGTAGCAGTTTTAGAAGGCATATAATAAAATAATCATGCTTCTTACAATCAGTGGCATTTTAGGATGGGGATATGCCCTAAATGTCTCTTTGCCATATTGCCTCTTTAAATTAAATGTACACAGATACATAAGTGATGTGAATTCCTGGGATACAGTAATACAACTTAAAACTTCAGAGCAATCATGTGAAAAGAAATCTTAGCCTTGGGAAAAATTGAAAAGCATAAAGAATTCTTTTAAAATATACAATTGATTAATTCTCTAAATAAAACCTGTTAAGAAGATTAACTATTTTAAAAAAATTTTAATGTCAAGGTGTTTAATAACTTTAATAAAGTTGAAAGTTCTCAAGTGGTTATTTTTTGTTCTGTAAAATTAGCATAAGTGGGCTGGGAACGGTGGCTCATGCCTATGATCTCAGCACTCTGGGAAGCCGAGGTGAGGGAATTGCCTGAGCTCACGGGTTTGAGACCAGCTTGGGCAACTTGGCGAGACCTAATCTCTACAATAAATCAAAAAATTAGCCCAGCATGGTGGCGCATGCCTGTAATTCTGCTACTTGGGAGGCTGAGGCAGAAGGGTCACTTGAGCCCAGCAGATTGAGGCTGCAGTGGCCATGTGCATGCCAGCCTGGGTGACAGAATAAGACTGCACTCAAAAAAAAAAAAAAAAAAAATGGCATAAGTAGCATAACAAAGGGAACTTTTTTTAAAAACCTGAAAATGGCAGTTGAATAGACAATTGGGTAACATTTTACTTTGTGGCTCCATAGAAATACTGAAAAGCAAGTTAATGGAATTAATTAATGAGATTAATATGATAGAGATTATAATTTTACTTATACTTCGTGAATTTATCAGCTACTAAAATTTAACCTTCTTTTAATTGTTTAGGTGTAAATATCTGTTAGAAGAGAAGGGACAAGAATATATAAACAATATTCATTTAACCCATTCACTTGAGGAATCTTTGGTAAGTCCATATTGTATAATTTATATTTCTTTTCTTCCCCCCACATTGGAGTCTCACTCCGTTGCCCAGGCTGGAGTGCAATGGCACACTCACAGCCACCCCAGCATTGAACTGCTGGGCTCCAGCTATCCTTCCGCCTCAGCCTTCCAAGTAGCCGGAACTACAGGTGTGCACTACCACGCCTGGCTAATTTTTTTTATTTACTGTAGAGCTGAGGTCTCACCAAGTTGCCCGGGCTGTTCGCGAACCCTTGGGCTCAGGCAGTCCCCTCACCTCGGCCTCCCAAAGTGCTGGGATTATAGGCTTGGGCCACCATGCCTGGCCTATAATTTATATTTCAAGTGTTATGTCATTTGTTTTGCACTTATTTTTTGTGTATAATTCACAATATGGTATTATAAGTTAATAAATGTGTGATGGACTTAAAAGGGGAGAACAACTTTTTGCACACAATATTTAATAGCTCAAAAATGTATATAAATTGATAGGATAAACTGGGCCAAGGCATCAGTGATAGCTGGAAAGAACCCTGAGCTAGGATGGAAGATTTGAGTTGCCACGATAATTCTATTGTGAAGTTATTCATTATCCTTGAGCCTCAGCTTGTTTTCTGTTAAGTGAAGGAATTGGATTAGATGATCTTTTAACTTCTAGCTCTATCTGGCTATGCCCCTTGTGAATATTCATATATTGAATTGCAATAAAGCCAATTTATTTCAAATTTATGATTAATGTAGCTTATCAAACTGAAATCATTGCATTCTACCAAAAAGAATTCTAACTTACAATTCATATTTCTGTTATAGGCAAGAACTGCTGAAAAAACACCATCACTAACAAAAATAATTGGTAAATATCCTTATTAAATTAAATATACTTTTAATTTCACTGCCAATTTATTATAGTTGTTATTTATGGTGTGGAAAGATAAGTATATTCCTTCAAGGTCACCATACTATATTTATTTGAAATGTGAATTTAATGATGTGCCTATCATTTTTAGTGAGATATTTCTGTGTTAAGAACATTGGTACAGCTGGTGAACAGCTTTTCTAAGGGAGGAGAAGTCATAGGCTGCTTCATTGCCATTTCTGTTAAAATCACGAGAGAAAAGGTGAAGTGTATTTTTGGCCCTTAGTTTCCTTAAGTAAGCCAGTATTATGAGTTTAGTATTCTACTAATATATCATCATCTTGACCCCCTGCTCTTTTATCCCATGCTGTCTTTATACCTTCCCCACGTTCTTCACAGAGGGGTAAGGTTTGGTTTGATTACCTTCTGTTCCCTCATGGAGAAGTAGAGGTTTATATCACTAAAATTTTTTACTCATCATAGACATCTTTAAAAACCAGAAAGTAGGCAGAGAAAGATATTGTTATGTAAGGAAGATAACTGTTATTCTACTGTTTAGATGAAGAAACAGAGTCAGGTTAAGTGACTTGCCCACAATCACACTGCAAATTATTAGTGGAGCTAGGAATGTAAACAAGGTCTTCTGAGTCCTGCGTCATGCAGCAGATCTCATTTTTAACCTAAGCATCATATTTCAAAAATAGTAAAAGATTTAATTTAGAATATGGCTGGTGTTTCCCCACTCCCTATCCCTGTAGCATCATCTGTTTGTATCATATGAATTACAAGGCAAGAGAATACTATAGGTATTCATAAATAATAGATACATTATTTGATATGGTTTTGTAATAGGCATACAATACAGTTTTAAAAATCATTTAGTTCAGCCTATATTTTTAAGATTATTCAGAAGCAATAATTTTGTAACTTTTTGACTTGGGGTCTCCCTGTGTTACTCACTTAAGTCCAATGTTTTGTCGCAGCCACCATCATAGCACATTGCAGTCTTAAACCTCTGGGCTCAAGTGATCCTCCTGCTTCAGCCTCCTGAGTAGCCGGGACTACAGCCCGCACTGCACCTGGCTTCTATAGCATTTCTTGAAAATAATTTCTGATATTTAATGTGCATGTTAATCTTTATGTAATTAATGACATTCTTGCTCTGGTTTAGGGTTAATTTGTTTTTAGAGATCAGATCTCACCAAGTTGCCCAGGCTGGTCTTGAACCCATGGGCTCAGGCAATCCTCTCACCTTGGCCTCCCAAAGTCCTGGAATTATAGGTGTAAGCCACCTTGCCCAGCCAGTTAATGTTTTTAAATTGAGATATAATTCACATAGCATAAATGTCACCCTTAGAAAGAAAGAAATTTAGTGATTTTTAGTATATTCAAATATTGCACAACCATTACTACTATTTAATTGTATAACATTGTCACTACCCCAAGAAGAAACTCGGTACTCACCCATCAGTAGTCATTCCTCAGTGCCCCACCCCACTTCAGGCCCAGGCAACCACTAATCTACTTTCTGTCTCTATGAATTTGCCTCTTCTAGACATTTAACATAAATGGAACTATGCAATATGCATCCATTTTGTAGCATATATGAGTACTTTACTATCTTTTGTGGTATAAAAATATTCCATTGTATGGGTGATACCACATTCTATTTATTTATTTATTATTTATTTTTTTATTTATTTTTTTTTTTAGTTGGAGTCTCACTCTGTCGCCCAGACTGTAGTGCAGTGGCCGCTCCCAGCCACTGCAGCCTCAACCTGCTGGGCTCCGGTGATCCTTCTGCCTCAGCCTTCTGAGTAGCCGGAATTACAGGCGCACCCTACCATGCCTGGCTAATTTTTTATTTATTGTAGAGATGAGGTCTCACCAAGTTGCCCAGGCGGGTCTCGAACCCTCAGGCTCAGGCAATTCACTCACCTCAGCCTCCCAAGGCGCAGGATTACAGGCTGAGCCAGCAAGTCCGGCTCACATTCTGTTTATTTGTGTGTCAGTTGATGGACATTTGGCTTGTTTTGACTTTTTTTTTTAAGTAGGATTTATTGAGAGGACAGAAAAGCTCCCACAATGGGAGGGAACCCAAGGAGGTTGCCCTGTTTTGACTTATTGGCTAATATGAATGAGCTGCTGTGAACATTTTTGTACAAGGTTTTGTGTAGACATATGTTTTGCTGTTGTTGCTTTTCCAAGTTGGAGTCTCACTCTGTCTCTCAGGCTGGAGTGAAGTGGCATGCTCACGGCCACTGCAGCCTTGACCTCCTAGGCTCAGGCGATCCTTCCGCCTCAGCCTTCCAAGTAGCTGGAACTACAGGCATGTGCCATCACACCTGCGGAATTTTTCTTGATTTATTGTAGAGATGAGGTCTCACCAAGTCGCCCAAGCTGGTCTCAAACCCATGGGTTCAGGCAATCCTCTCACCTCGGCCTCCCAAATTGCTGAGATTATAGGTATGAGCCACCGTGCCTGGCCAGACATATGTCTTTAATTCTCTTGGATATATATCCAGGGATGTAATTGCTGAGTCATGTGGTGATTCTATGTTTAACTTTTTGATGAACTACCAGGCAGTTTTCCAAAGTTGCTGTACCATTTGACGTCCCATTGGCAGACAGTGTATGAGAATTTTATTTTTTCCGTGTCCTCCGCAACACTTGTTATTGTCTTTTTTATTATAGCCATTCTTCCAACTGTAACATGATATTGCATTGTGGTTTTGTTTTACATTTCCCTGATGACTAATGATATTGAACATCTTTTTATGTACTTATATTGTCCATTTGTACATCTTCTTTGGAGAAATGTCTGTTCATGTCCTTTGACCATTTTTTAGTTAAGTTGTCTTTATGTTATTGAGTTGTAAGATTTCATCATCTGTTAAAGGTCTTTACATATATTTTTCTTTTTTTGAGTCAGTCTCACTTTGTCACCCAGGCTAGAGTGCAGTGGCATGCTCACAGCCACAGCAGCCTCGTCCTGCTGTGCTCAGGCAATACTTCCACCTCAGCCTTCCAAGTAACTGGAACCACAGGCATGCGCCACCATGCCCAGCTAAATTTTTTTTTATTATTATTTATTGTAGCGACAAGGTCCTGCCAAGTTGCCCAGGCTGTTCTCGAACCCCTGGACTCAGGCAATCCTCTCTCCTCTGCCTCCCAAAGTGCTAGGATTGCAGGTGTGAGCCACAGCACCTGACTAGTTTTTTACATATATAAGTCTCTTGTTAGATATATGGTATTCAAATATTTTCTTCCATTCTATAGGTTTTCTTTTCACTTTCTTGTTGGTATTCTTCAAAGCACAAAAGTTTTTAATTTTGGTGAAGTCCAACTTATCTTTTTTTTATTTTTTGGACCGTTCATGCTTTTGTGGTCTTTTTTAAGAAACTGTTGCCTAATCCATGGTCACGCTGTTGTTATTTTGAGTCAGGATGTCACTCTGTCATCCAGGGTGTGTTGCAGTGGCATGATCACTACTCACTGCAGCCTCAACCTCCTGGGCGCAAGTGATCCTTCCACCTCAGCCTCACAAGTAGCTGGGACTACAGGCATGTACCACCACACCTGGCTAATCTTTTTGATTTTTTGTAGAGATGGAATCTGGCTATGTTACCCAGGCTGGTTTCAAACTCCTAGGCTCAAGCAATCCTCCTGCATTGGCCTCCCAAAGTGCTGGGATTACAGGCATGAGCCACTGCTCCCAGCCCAGGGACACAAAGGTTTATACATATCTCTTCTTCTAAAAGTTTTATGGTGTTAGCTCTTACATTCAGGTTTTTGATCCATTTTTGAGATAATTTTTGTATATAGTGTCAGGTAGGGGTTCATTTAATTATTTATCATGTAAATATTCAGTTGTCCCTGCTTTTTGGCTTTTAGCAAATTGAGTTTGAGATACCTGCAGAACATCGAAGTAAGAGGATATTAAGACCTAGTACTTAAAGAGTAAGATAGTGGTGGCAGGGGAAGTACCCGAAGAAATCATTAAAAAGTAAGTGGGGGCAAAACAAACTGAAAAAAAGAAACCAAGTCAGAAATAGGAAAAGCAGGAAAGAGCAATGTCCAGCTGCCCTCTGGTCATTTCCACCTAGAAATCCCCAAAGCATCTCAAATTCAGCATCTCTAAAAACAACTTAGAATGAATCTAACCCTGCTTTTTTTTCTCCTGTATTGGTTATCAATGCCACAGTTCACAAGTTTGCCCAGTAATTTGAGTCCTTTTAAGCACATCGCGGTCTATAATCCTGCATTTAATTAATTGCCAGGTCTGATAGATTTCACCTTTTAAAATATTGCCTGTAGAGCCGGGCTCGGTGGCTCAGCCTGTAATCCCGCGCCTTTGGGAGGCTGAGGTGAGTGGATTGCCTGAGCCCGTGGGTTCGAGACCCGCCTGGGCAGCGAGACCTCATCTCTACAATAAATCAAAAAATCAGCCGGGCGTGGTAGCGCATGCCTGTAATTCCGGCTACTGGGAAGGCTGAGGCGGAAGGATCGCCGGAGCCCAGCAGGTCGAGGCTGCGGTGGCCAGGAGCGGCCACTGCACTCCAGTCTGGGCGACAGAGTGAGACTCCAACTCAAAAAAAATATATATTGCCTGTAATCTATCTACTTTCCACTGATTCTATTCTAGTCAGGTCCTTATTTTTCATCTGGAATATTGTAGCAGTCTCCTGAATGGACTTTTATCTGTATTATAACCTCCCAATAGAGTTTTTCTTTTCTTTCTTTTTTTTTTTTTTTTTGAGTTGGAGTTTCACTCTTTCGCCTAGACTGGAGTGCAGTGGCCACTCCTGGCCACTGCAGCCTTGACCTGCTGGGCTCCAGCGATCCTTCCGCCTCAACCTTCCAAGCAGCTAGAACTACAGGCGCGCGCTACCACACCCGGCTAAGAGTTTTTCTTTATCAAAAACAAATCTTAATTTACTTTCCTACCTAAAAAATATCTTTTTTTACTTACCATTTATTTTTCTTGTAATCAAATCCCCATATATCTCCCTTTCCAGCCTCCTTTCTTTTAAAAAAACATTTATTAGCCAGAAGCAGTGGCTCTTGTCTGTAATTCCAGCACTTTGGGAAGCTGAGGTGGGAAGATTGCGACTCAAAAACAAAAAAAAATTTTTGAGGTATAATATATATAAAGTGCTGTCTGGACACAGTGGCTCTCGCCTGTAATCCCAGCACTTTGGAAGGCCGAGGTGAGAGGATTGCTGGAGCCCAGGGATTCAAGACAAGCCTGGGCAACTTGGTGGGACCTCGTCTCTACAATAAATCAAGAAAAATTAGCCTGATGTGGTAGTACACACCTGTAGCTCCAGCTACTTGAAAGGTTGAAGTGGAAGGATCATCTGAGCCCAGCAGGTTGAGACTGCAGTGGCCGCGAGCATGCCACTGCACTCCAGCCTGGGCAACAGAATGAGACTCTGACACAAAAAAAAAAAAAAAAAAAAGTAAAGTGCTTAGGGTACATTGATCATGTATTTAAACTTGATGAATTTTCACACACACACACACACACACACACACACACACACACACACACACACCCCTGTGTAACCATCAGCCAGATCAAGATATGGAACATTCCTAGATTGTTTAAACTCTATGTGCTGTTTCTTTTTACCCAGAAAGCTCCTTCAGGCTTCTTCCCCATCCAATGCCCACCCCTTAGTTATAGTCTGGCTTCTGTTACCATAGAATAATTTTGCTTGTTACCATAGAATAGTTTTGAACTGGCCGAGCTCGGTGACTCAGCCTGTAATCCCAGCACTTTGGGAGGCCGAGGTGAGTGAATTGTCTGAGCCCGCGGGTTCAAGACCCTCCTGGGCAACTTGACGAAACCTCGTCTCTACAATAAATCAAAAATTAGCCAGGCATAGTAGCACTTGCCTATAGTTCCAGCTACTTGGAACGCTGAGGCGGAAGGATCACTAACCCAGCAGGTCGAGGTTGTGGTGAACGAGAGTGTGCCACTGCACTCCAATCTGGGTGATGGGGTGAGACTCCAACTCAAAAAAAAGAATAGTTTTGAATTTTGTTCAAATGAAATCCTGCAATAAGTGCTCTTTTATGTCTGGTTCATCATTATAATGATGTTTTGCTTATCATGTCTATGAGATTCGTCCACACTGTGACAGTAGTTGTTTGGATTTTTTTTCTGTGTATTGTTTTAATATATCACAATTTATTTATCTATTCATCTGATGATGGACATTTGAGTTCTAAGTTTAGGGCTATTATAAATAACACTGCTGTGAATATTCTTGTACATGTCTTTGGCAGAGATATGCACTCGTTTTTAATACCCACAGTAGAATTATTGATGAGTCAGAGGACAAGTCTCCTGTCTCTTAGCACTTCCCTATACATCTTAGATTCCTACTTTGAGTATCATAAAAATGAGTTTCCATTGACTTTCTTGCCTTATCTAGTTCAATCTCGTCAGCTACATAAACTTAGTCTGAGAGCTAGGAAATTGATAGATTCGAGGCCACAGACTGGGACTTCCCCAGTTTCCCATAATTTTTTTCCAACTAATTGCCAGTGGCTCAGTAGCATTTACTCTTTAAGGAACTTGAATTAATTAATTAATTAGGTAATTAGTATAGCTGGATTCAAAAAAGATTCCTTTTTATTGTTGTTGTTTTGTTTGAATCGGGGTCTTATTCTGTCATCCAGGCTGGTGTACAGTGACACAATCATGACTCACTGCAACCTTGACCTCCTGAGCTCAGGTGATCCTCCCACCTCAGCCTCCTGAGTAGCTGGGACTACAGGTGCATGCCATCACGTGCTACTTATTATTATTTTAATTTTTGTTCTTGTAGAAATGAGGGCTTGATTTGTTGCCCAGACGGGTCTCAAACTCCTGGGCTCAAATAATCCTCTCACCTTAGCCTCCCAAAGTGCTGGGATTATAAGCATGAGCCACCAAGCTCAGCCATACTACTCTTTAGCAAGTCACAGTGCCTCCTGCCTAACATTCAGATTTTTTTTCCTTTTTCTTTTTCTTTTCTTTCTTTTTTTTTTTTTTGAGTCCGAATCTCACTCTGTACCCTAGGATGGAGTACAGTGGCATAATCATGGCTGCCACAGCCTCAACCTGCTGGGCTCAGGTGATCCTTCTGCCTTAGCCTTCCAAGTGGCTGGGATTACAGACACACACCACCACACCTGGCTAATTTTTTTGATTTATTGTAGAGACAAGGGTGCCCAGGCAGGTGTCAAACTCCTGAGCTCAGGCACCTCAGCTTCCTGAAGTGCTGGGATTATAAGCGTGAGCCACTGTGACTGACCAACATTCAGATTTTTGTAGTACAACCCTTTTCTTACTGTTTTACCTTAACTTGCATTGTTTTATCATCATCTTTTTTAAAATCAGGCTCTCACTTTGTTGCCCAGGCTAGAGTGCAAAGGTACAACCACGCCTCACCACAGGCTCAAACTTCTGGGCTCAAATGATCCTCCCACCTCAGCCTCCCAAGTAACTGGGACTATCGGCGTGCACCATCATACCTGGCTAATTTTTTGTTTTGTTGTAGGGAGAAGTTCTGGCTATGTTGCCTATGCTGGTTTTGAACTCCTGGGCTCAAAGATCCTCCTGCGTTGGCCTCACGGCATGAACCACTGTGGCCCGGCCTTATCATAGTCTTTAAAGCATCTAATCTGGCCAGGCTCGGTGGCTCAGCCTATAATCCCATGCTTTGGGAGGCCGAGGTGAGTGAATTGCCTGAGCCCGCGGGTTCGAAACCTGCCTGGGCAACTTGGCGAGACCTCATCTCTACAATAAATCAAAAATCAGCCAGGCGTGGTAGTGTGTGCCTGTAATTTCGGCTACTCGGAAGGATCACGGGAGCCCAACGGGGTTGAGGCTGCGGTGGCCGGGAGCGGCCATTGCACTCCAGTCTGGGCGACAGAGTGAGACTCCAACTCAAAAAAAAAAAAAGCATCTAATCTCAAATAACCCAACACATTAAAAAATTGGCATATTGCATTTGCAACTAACTGTAGGATTTTGAAAAGGGATCCTTCAGTGCCTGGATATTCCATAAAAATCTTCCCAAAGCAGCTTTGGTTTGCTGGTTTGTTTTTGTTATTTTGCTGCTGCTTTTTTTTTTAAACTATATTTTGCTATTGAATTGTGTTAATGAAAATAATTGTTTAAACTCTATGTTCTTTTTCTCACCAATTTTTATTGCAGATGATACCATCTTCCAAAATCCTATGGTACTAGAAGCTATTAGAATGGGATTCAGTTTCAAGGACATTAAGAAAATAATGGAGGAGAAAATTCAGACATCTGGGAGCAACTATAAATCACTTGAGGTTCTGGTTGCAGATCTAGTGAGTGCTCAGAAAGACAGTACACAAGATGAGTCAAGTCAGACTTCATTGCAGAAAGGTATGCATGGCTGTTTTTTAAAAGCAGGGGAAACAAAATAGCACTTCATTATGGATAATATCTTATATAACTGTGGCCCATTCATTTCCCTCCTCTCACCTCCCCTCTTAAGGTAAACGTTTTTTAAAACTTTTTATTATGAAAAATTTCAAGCGCACACAAAAGTCAAGAGAACAGTGAATCTTCATGTACTTACTAACCAGTTTTGATAATTATCAACACATTGCTAATTTTGCTTTATATCTTCCCCCAACTTCTTTTTGTTATAGTATTTCAAAGTAAATACCAGACATCCTATATATCGTTACCTATTTCTTTCTTTCTTTCTTTTTTTTTTTTGAGTTGGAGTATCATTCTGTCACCCAGGCTGGAGTGCAGTGGCATGCTCACGGCCACCTCAGCCTCAAACTGCTGGGCTCAGGAGATTCTTCCACTTCAGCCTTCTGAATAGCTAGAACTACAGATATGCATCACCATGCCTGGCTCATGTTTTGACTTACTGTAGAGATGAGGTATCACCATGTTGCTCAAGCTGGTCTTGAACCCGCGGGCTCAGGCAATCCTCTCACCTCTGCCTCCCAAAGTGCTAGAATTACAGGTGTGAGCCACTGCACCTGGCTACCTATTTCAAGATATATCCAATGATAAGGAAGTTTTCAAAACATAACCTTAATGCTTTATGTTAGTCTTTTCAAACTGCTATAACAAAATACCATATTGGCCAGGCTTGGTGACTCAGCCTGTAATACCAGCACTTTGGGGGGCTGAGGTGAGTGAATTGCTAAGCCCGTGGGTTCAAGACCAGCCCGGACAACTTGGCGAGACTTCGTCTCTACAATAAATAAAAAATTAAGCCGGGCTCGGTGGCTCAGACTGTAATCCCGCGCCTTGGGAGGCTGAGGTGAGTGGATTGCCTGAGCCCACGGGTTTAAGACCCACCTGGGCAACTTGGTGAGACCTCATCTCTACAAAAAATCAAAAAATTAGCCGGGTGTGGTACCGCGCACCTGTAGTTCCAGCTACTTGGAAGGCTGAGGCGGAAGGATCGCCGGAGCCCAGCAGGCCGAGGCTACGGTGGCCGGGAGCGGCCACTGTACTCCAGTCTGGGTGACAGAGTGAGACTCCAACTCAAAAATAAATAAACAAATAAATCAAAAATTAGCCAGGTAGCACGCATCTGCAGTTTTGGCTACTTGGAAGGCTGAGGCGGAAGAATCGCCGGTGCCCAGCAGGTCAATGCTGGGGTGGCCGTGAGCATATCACTGCACTCCAGCCTGGGTAACAGAGTGAGACTCCAACTCAAAAAAAAAAAATACCATAGACTTGGTGGCTTAAACAGAGACATCCATTTTTCACAGTTCTAGAGGCTAGGAAGTCCATGCTCAAGGTGCCAGCAGATTGGTTCCCCATGAGGGCCCTCTTCCTGCCTTACAGATGGCTGCCTTCTCACTGTGCTCTCACATGGCATCAGAGGGGAGGTGGCAGGACTAGTCACTCATCCTCTGCTTATAAGATCACTACCCACATAATGGGAGTCTCACCCTTATGACCTCATCTAAACTTAATTACTTCCCAAAGGCTGTACCTCCAGATACCATCACATTATACATGAAAAAAAGATTCAAAATATGAGCTCCTCCTTTAAGGATGATGGATACTATAGTGCTTGCCAGCAACAGTGAAGGTTAAAGAAGTTTCAAACTGACTATGCTTTTGAGTACTTTAACTGCAATCATTGTTCTGTAAGTTCTTGACCACGTTCCCCCCAAAAAAGATGAGAATTCTCCCAGTGTGAATAAACCTAAAAGTTTACTTATTTAGACATATTTAAGACCCTTTTGATCCTTAAGATATTTCAAATGCTTTTGAAACATTATTCAGATAATTATATAAGTCATAAAACAGTATGCACATTAATGATATTTAAAATTATATCTGTTGAGGTAAAAGCAGAAAGCTTACTGCTTTTTTGTTAAAGATGCGTTCATTTTAACTGGGCATGGTGGCTCATGCCTGTAATCCCAGCACTTTGGGAGGTGAAGGCAAGAGGATTGCCTGAGTCCAGGGATTCAAGACCAGCCTGAGCAACTTGACAAGACCACATCTCTACAATAAATAAATTTAAAAGCCAGGCTTGGTGGCTCAGCGTGTAATCCCACGCCTTTGGGAGGCTGAGGTGAGTGGATTGCCTGAGCCTGCGGGTTCGAGACCCACCTGGGCAGCGAAACCTCATCTCTACAATAAATCAAAAATCAGCTGGGCGTGGTAGTGCACGCCTGTAGTTCCAGCTAGGAAGGCTGAGGCAGAAGGATCGCCGGAGCCCAGCAGGTCGACGCTGCGGTGGCCGGGAACGGCCACTGCACTCCAGTCTGGGCGACAGAGTGACACTCCAACTCAAAAAAAAAAAAAAAAAAAATTTTAAAAGTCAGCCGGGCGTGGTGGTGCACACCTGTAGTACCTGGTACTTTGAAGGCTGAGGCAAAAAGAACACCTGAGTCCAGCAGGTCAACACTGCGGTGGCTGTGAGCGTGCCACTGCACTCCAGCCTGGGCAACAGAGTGAGACTCCTATTCAAAAAAAAGCATTTATTTAAGGGGCACATAGCATCAATAAGAGTATCCACACTTTACCTGTATGATGACCACATATGTATCTAACCCTGAATTGTACCCCACATTTTTAAAATAAAAAACGAAAACAAGAAAAAAAATCTATACAAGCTCCACTTGTTGGTAAAAATAAACCATGTACTTGGTCATCTTTCTACTGTAATAGAAACATAAGTTTAATTCTCAAAATGGGGGAGTTTAAAAAAAAGAAATATAAACAGTTGTGTCATTTTCCCCTGCATCTTAAACACAACTCAAACTTAATTAAGTCTGGCTATAAGTTGTTAGTTTTTATACCTGCAAGTGTTGTGCACATCAGAAGGATTTAGTGGGTTGCAATAGGAAGAGACACTGCATAAAAAAACAATTTAAAAAGACACTACATTAGGGGAGTGACTTTTTTCTAACCAACAGGAGTCGATGGGAGCTCTTATTATCACTGCGACTACAAACTAGGATGGTGTGGGAAGGAGAGCCTAAGCAAATGGCAACTCTCAGGGTCGGGGGTTGGAAGGGGTCAGTTGACCCCTCCTTAGTCTCACTAATGTGAGAAGCAGGTTGTTGATACAGACTGTCCGCTCATTCTGAGTCTGTTGCCTATTTCTCTTCCCAAAGGCTGATGAGGAAGGACTGGCACTAAGAATCTTTTAATTTAATTTAATTTTTTAAAAAGTCAGGGTCTCAGCCGGGCTTGGTGGCTCAGCCTGTAATCCTGCACTTTGGGAGGCTGAGGTGAGTGAATGGCCTGAGCCCGCGGGTTTGAGATCCGCCTGGGCAACTTGGCGAGACCTCATCTCTACAATAAATTTTTTAAAAATTAGCCGGGCATGGTAACGTGCACCTGTAGTTCCAGCTACTTGGAAGGCTGAGACAGAAAGATCGCCGGAGTCCAGCAGGTTGAGGCTGCGGTGGCCGGGAGTGGCCACTGCACTCCAGTCTGGGCGACCGAGTGAGACTCCAACTCACAAAAAAAAAAAAAATAAAATAAATAAATAAAAGTCAGGGTTTCGCTCTGTCATCCAGGCTGGAGTGCCGTAGTGCCATTTTGGCTCACTGCAGCCTCAAACTCCTGGGCTCAAGCAGTTCACCTGCCTCAGCCTCCCATGTAGCCTGGGACTACAAATGCATGCCACCATGCCTGGCTATCTTTGTAGAGATGGGAGTCTCACTATGTTGCCCAGACTAGTCTTGAACTCCTGGCCTCAAGCGATCTTCCCACCTAGGCCTCCCAAAGTGCTGAGTTTGCAGGCATGAGTAATCACTGAATCTTTTAATTATAGTATACAAAGGAGAATGGGCCTAATTGAAGTGAAGAACATGAAAGTTATTCGAAAAGGTATAACATTGTCTCCTACAGAGAAATCCTAGATTCAATGCTAGCTTTTTTCCCAATGGTTATATGACAAAGAATGCCATAGTAAACTGTCTTGTAAAAATAGTACCAAGTAAGTATCTTTTAAATTTCTTTTTAAAAGTTATGTAGTGTGAGATTAAGCCCTTTATTTAGTGTATGTGCTAAAGCATTTATTTTAAACCTGAGGTATGTATTATAGTATATAATATAAAGATCAAATAATCCATGTTCATTTTTACCTGTCTTTCCACATGGATCTGCTTTAATAGTAAAGTGAATAACATCAGTTTATTCTAGAAAAGATTTAAAGTAATGTAGTATAAAATATTAGCAGATCACATCAGAAGTTATTTAGCTATTGCCTTTATTGCTTATGTGCCAGGAACTTCCTAACCTTAGAAGATGGTCTTGAGAGAAGTAGAAAGGGAAAGTTGCCATAGGGAAGTATGTAGAATCCAGTAGTACCTTTAAGGCTGAAGTGAAGTAATTGCCAGAGGTAAACTGCCAGTCTGGAGAGGAAAAAAAATTATGCCCAGAGCATCGCCATCTCAAGTTAGTGGCTGTGTACAAGGCTGAAATAAAATAGAAAAAGCAAAGTTGATGAGATGATAATCAGCATTTGGTAAACATGGCATTTCATACCATTGGGTCTGTAAAATGAGATCACAAATGTGAGAGCCTGAAGTGCAGGTGGGCAATTGCCCAAGATCAATTAGAGAGTTGAGAGTAGAATTCAGATTTCCTAACTTCTGGTCCAAGTGTTTTGGGTTAGCTTTTTTTTTTTTAATTTTAGAAATTGTGAAAAAATACACAAAATATGAAATTTTACATCTTAACCATTTTAAGTATGCAGTTCAATAGTGTTAAATATATTCACATTGTTGCACAATCTCCAGAGCTCTCTTTGTTTTGCAAAATCGAAATGTATGTCCATTAAACAACAATTCTCCATTCCCCCTTTTCCCAGTCCCCAACAACTACCATTCTACTTTTCATCTCTGTAAATTTGACTACTCTAGGTAGGTATCTGGTCCAGTGTTGTTTTTTTTAACTCATGGCAGCATTATATACAAAAGTAATGTCTACATTACTTGATTGTTTTCTTCTTTTTGGGACATAAGTACATCATTCTGACTTTTTTTGGTGTTGATACTTTCATGTAGTATAAATCATCTTATAGAGCCATCTCTTATGTTGTTTCCTCTGCCATGAAAGCCTTTTCCCCTGTCTGTATTCCTAGACGACTCCCTTAATTTGTTTTGTGAACTCATCCTTCAAGGATTAGCTCAGAAGTTACTTCTTTCAGGTTTCCCTCAGTATCCACAGCAGAATTAGAGCTCCTTCTTGTCTCCTGGTGCTGGTAGAGCTTTTTTCTTTTTTCTTTTTTTTATTTTTTATTTTTGTGTTGGAGTCTCACTCTGTCGCCCAGACTGGAGTGCAGTGGCCGCTCCCGGCCACCGCAGCCTCGACCTGCTGGGCTCCGGCAATCCTTCCTCCTCAGCCTTCCAAGTAGCCGGAATTACAGGCATGCGCTACCACGCCCGGCTGATTTTTTGATTTATTGTAGAGATGAGGTCTCGCTGCCCAGACGGGTCTCGAACCCGCGGGCTCAGGCAATCCACTCACCTCAGCCTCCCAAAGGCGCGGGATTACAGGCTGAGCCACCGAGCCCGGGTGAGCATTTTAAAATATATTTTTTGAAACTATTTTCTTTTCTTTTTTTTTTTTTGAGTTGGAGTCTCACTCTGTCGCCCAGACTGGAGTGCAGTGGCCGCTCCCAGCCACCGCAGCCTCGACCTGCTGGGTTCCGGCGATCCTTCCGCCTCAGCCTTCCGAGTAGCTGGAATTACAAGCATGCGCTACCACGCCCGGCTGATTTTTTGATTTATTGTAGAGATGAGGTCTTGCTGCCCAGGCGGGTCTCGAACCCACGGGCTCAGGCAATCCACTCACCTCAGCCTCCCAAAGCATGGGATTACAGGCTGAGCCACCGAGCCCAGCTTGAAACTGTTTTCTTTTCTGTCCTGGCCATTAGACCAAGCTTCTTGAGGGTAGGTGCTTTATCTTCTTTGATGTGCTCCATGTTTGAGCCTGTGGTTTTTATTAATGCCCAGGAGATTGCTTTCTAAGAAGAGGTTAAATAACCCATTCTTCCACCCCGTAGCCAGAGAAGACTTTCTGAAGCATAGATGTGATCGTGTCTCTCTCTTGTTGAAAACCCTTCACTGGCTTCCAGGCCCCTCAGGGTCAAGTCCAAAACTCCTTTACATGGCTTGCCAAATCTATCATGATCAAGCTGCCATCTGGAGCCTCATCTCATGCTATTTTCTCCTCAGATTCTATGCCCAAGCTTTACCTATTACTTGCAAGCCATGTTCTTTCTCCCCTTGGAAGTTGTTTGTGCCATTTCCTCTTCTAAGAACACTTCTCCCACTGCCTCAATCCCCCAAGGCCTCCTCCTTCTCCTGGTTAACTACTAACATCCTTTAAGACTGTTTAGGTATCGTTTCCTCCAGGAGGCCTTCCTTTATGCATGCGTGCATGCACACACCCTTCCTGTGCTCTTCATAACACTGGAATTCCCTTTGTCATCTTACCATATTATAATTTCCTGTTTACTTGTGGTTTTACTTGTAAGTCTACGAACTGTTGGGAACCTGAGGTCTATATATTTGTTCATTGTATCCCTAGTGCCTAGAACCTAGTTAAGTGTTCATTTTGTTGAATAAAATCAAGCTTATGTCCCAAATATGTTTTCAGAATAGTGTTCCACAGGATGTTAAAAGGAATGCCATGAAAAGGGAGCCCTATAGTTCAATAGGGAAATGCATTGTACATTTCTACAAGGCAACATACGCTATACTGTACTGCACTGTACTAGACGGCAGTGGTTCCCAAATGCCAGTGTGCCCAACCCCAAAAAGTAAATGGGGCCCAGATATCTGTTGTTTAGAAAGTACCTCAGATTATTCTCATGTGAATCCAGATTTGGATTATGAGGCCAGACTGGTGTACAGTGATTATAAAGATAGTTAAAATATGTCATGCATTTAGAATAATACATACCTAGCACATAGTATTTATGCTGTATTATCGTTAAATGCTGCTGCTGTTGTTGTCATTATAGTTATATGTGACCATGAAATGCATTTTTTATGGCATATTTGTTAACATTTCACAAAACTGATTTTGAGAAAGGCTAAATTAAGACTTCAGTGCCATCTATATTCTGACAATTTCCAAGTCTCTAGTCCTGACTTCTGTCCTCAAGATTTGTCCTTCCAATTGCCTACTGTATATTTTTGTATGGATGTCCTGCAACATCTCAAAAATATCTGACTATGTCAAACCTGTACCTCCTTTTACATTTCCTATTGACATCACCATATCCTCATCAGCCAAGCTGGCAGTCTTGAAGCCAACGTTAGTTCCTCTTTCTTCCTCAGCCCTCAGATCTAGTCCATCACCAAATCCTACCTGTTCCACTTCAGAAGTGTTCCTCAAATCCATCCCTCTGTTTCTGGAATCAGCCATGCCCTTTCCATATGCTACTTCTTCTTTTTTTTTTTTTTTTTTGGAGTTGGAATCTCACTCTGTCGCCCAGACTGGAGTGCAGTGGCCGCTGGCCACCACAGCGTCGACCTGCTGGGCTCTGGCGATCCTTCTGCCTCAGCGTGCCTGTAGTTCCAAGTAACTGGAACTACAGGCACGCGCCACCACGCCCGGCTAATTTTTGATTTATTGTAGAGATGAGGTCTCGCCAAGTTGCCCAGGCGGGTCTCGAACCTGCAGACGCAGGCAATCCACTCACCTCAGCCTCCCAAAGCGCGGGATTACAGGCTGAGCCTCTGAGCCCAGCTCCCATATGCTACTACTTTTGCCTAACCTTTGCTTTTCTGCCTGGCAAATTGCTGTCTGCTTAGATGCCATTCTTCCACTTCACTCCTCCCCTCCCCAGCTGCTGCCAACCCGGAAGTCTTCTCCAACTAGCCTGAACAAAATAACTTGTTCTCTCGTCTTGTCCCAGAGCGCTTTGTACGTAACTTTATTATAGCACTTATCACTTTGTACTTTGTGCTTACCTCTGTAGCCTCATCTTACATCCTCTCTCACTAGTGTGCTTGCTATTTAAGACCAAATGCCATGTATGAGTCATCCTCATATCTCCCAGCACCTGTTGAGTGCCTGGCACGTAGTAGGGGCTCAAAAATGTTTCATTGAATTTGAACAGCTAAGGAGAAAGTCTAAAACTAGCATAATTGTTTTCTCTTTGTGCAGAGATTAGTACTGAAGAACAGCTGCGGCGACTGCAAGAGGAGAAGCTTTGCAAAATCTGTATGGATAGAAATATTGCTGTAGTTTTTATTCCTTGTGGACATCTGGTCACTTGTAAACAATGTGCCGAAGCAGTTGACAAATGTCCCATGTGCTACACAGTCATTACTTTCAAGCAAAAGATTTTTATGTCTTAGTCTAACTCTATAGTAGGCGTGTTCTTCTTATTACCCTGATTGAATGTGTGATGTGAACGGACTTTAAGTAATCAGCATTGAGTTCCGATAGCATTTGCTACCAAGTAGGAAAAAAAATGTAAGTGGCAGTGGCGATCTAAGCTTATTTGGCAATCTAAACTTTGAATTTCTGGATTTTTTTCAGGGTATTAGCTGTATTATTTATCCTTTTTTTTTCCTTACTGTTATTTAATTGAAGCCCTAGTCTAAGAAGCATCATATTATAAAACTGATCACAATGTGTATTTGTAATATACTGACTTAGTTTCTAAGTATAAGCGAATTAATCATCTGAATTTTTCATTCTTTTCAGATAGGCTTAACAAATGGAGCATTCTGTATAAATGTGGAGATTAGTGTTAATCTCCCCAATCATATACTTTGTTTTGTGTGAAAAAGGAATGAACTATTCCACACTGTTGGAAAGATAGAGATTACTTTTAGATGTTTGTCCTCATGTTTTAGAAGTCTGTCCATTTTCTTTTAAAATTTAAACGTGTACTTGTGTGATTTTTAAAAAGTTATTTTGCCATTTTTAAAAAGGTGTTTAATGATAGAATACCATCTAGCCAACATGTACTGACATGAAAAGATGACAAAGATATATTAAGTATAAAATGCAAGTGGCAAAACTGTGTATAGTATAAGCCAAATCAAGGTATGTGTGTTGTGCATATCTATAGAACAAAAGATGTGGAGATATATGCATCAAACTGTTAAATGTGGTTTCTCTTGGGAGGGGGTGGGGGGACAGGTCCCAGAGGGGGTTTACAGGGGCCTTTCACTTTCTATTTTTTTCATTTTGTTCTGTTTGAATTTTTATAAGTATGTATTACTTTTGTAATCAGAGTTTTTAGAAAGTATTTTACTGATTTAAAGGCTTAGGCATGTTCAAACGCCTGCAAAACTACTTATCGCTCAGCTTTAGTTTTTCTAATCCAAGAAGGCAGGGCAGTTAACCTTTTTGGTGCCAATGTGAAATTTAAATGTTTTTATGTTTCTCCTGCTTTGTGGATGAAAAATATTTCTGAGTGGTAGTTTTCTGACAGGTAGACCATGTCTTCTTATCTTGTTTCAAAATAAATATTTCTGATTTTGTAAAATGAAATATAAAATATGTCTCAGATCTTCCAATTAATTAGTAAGGATTCATCCTTAATCCTTGCTAGTTTAAGCCTGCCTAAGTCACTTTACTAAAAGATCTTTGTTAACCCAGTATTTTAAACATCTGTCAGCTTATGTAGGTAAAAGTAGAAGCATGTTTGTATACTGCTTGTAGTTATAGTGACAGCTTTCCTTGTCGAGATTCACATATCATCTTGTATCTTAAAGTTTTGTGTGAGTTTTTACCGTTAGGATGACTAAGATGTATATAGAACAAAATGTTAAGTCTTTATCTAAATTTGCTTTCTTGACTAGCAATAGTAGTAGATACTTCTGAAATAAATGTTCTCTCAAGCTCCTAAAAACCTCTTGGAAATTATAAAATGTTAAACTCTTGAATGAGTCAATAAGGGTAAAAACTGGAAGTTTAAAAATGCTTCATAGAACATCTAGGGTTTACATTACTAGAGTCTCACAGAAAAATCTATTGCAGAGGTGAGTGAAGCATGTTACTTCAGAAAAAAAGTTTGAGAGTGAAACTGTTAAAAATTATATTTTGTTGTATTTTCTAAGAGAAATAGTAGTTATGTTCTCCTAACCTCTGTTGATTACTACTCTAAGTGAGATTCATTTAAAGCATCACAAATTTCAATGAGAGTTTTTAAAATTAATCACTGTACTGTTTCTGTTTTATCATATAAATCCTCAGTTCTTCACCTTTGTACTGTCTTCTTCCACTTAGGTTTGGTTCTATAGTTATTAAGTTGAATTTGACTTGTACAGTCTAAGCTTTAAGCATTGTACATGGGCAGAAAAGTGTTAAAAATTTTTTAAATATATTTTCCAGGACACTTCAGCTCTAAATCAGGTAGATAGTTCAATCTAGTTTTTAGCCAAGGACTCAAGGGCTGAATTGTTTTAACATAAGGCTTTTCTTGTTCTGGGGCCTCAGTTCATTAAAATTCTTCTTTTAAAACTTACGTGTTTAGAGTTAAACAAGACTTTTTTCTCTCTCTCTCCATGAGCTGTGAAATTTAATGCATGAAGCTGATGTGGCTAACAAGTTTATTTTAAGAATTGTTTAGAAATGCTGTTGCTTCAAGGTTCTTAAAATCACTCAGCACTCCAACTTCTAATCAGATTTCTTGGAGACTTACCCAGTGTTCGTCTGTGTTCCCACTGTAAAGAGCACTGGATTCTTTCCATCTAATTGTGCAAAATTTGATCATTTGTAAGGTCAAAACTATAACCAGATCCAAATCTTTGTCCCCTCCCAATAGCTCTCAGTATCTACATGTAGTCATTTCTTTTCTGTAAAAAAGTGCACTCTAGGATTTGAAGTCACCTCCTATTTTACTACATTTTAGTCATGCAAAGATACAAGTCATTTTGTAATAAATACTTACCTTTATTTGTAATAATTTAGTGTGCTGATCAAAAGCATTGTCTTGATTTTTGAGAAATGAGTTTAGCGTTTATAAAGTAAATTTCAGCTTAATACTTAATGTCTTCGTGTTGCCTTTCCTGCTAGATTTGGTTTGTCCCCCTTCCCTTTGATCAGTGGCTGAGGTAGGGTAGGGTGGGTGTAGTGGGTGTATATAATGTGATGTAGCCCTGTGTATTAAGATATTTTGTTGTAGGCCAGGCGCGGTAGCTCACGCCTATGATCCCAGCACTTTGGGAGGCCAAGGTGAGAGGATTGCCGGAGCCCACACGTTCAAGACCAGCCTGGGCAACTTGGTGAGACCTCATCTCTACAATAAATCAAAAAATTAGCCAGGCGTGGTGGTGCGTGCCTGTAGTTCCAGCTACTTGGAAGGCTGAGGTGGAAGGATTACCTGAGGCCAGCAGGTTGAGGCTGCGGTGACTGGGAGTGTGCTACTGCCCTCTAGCCTGGGTGACAGAGTGAAACTCCTACTCAAAAAAACAAAACAAAACAAAACAAACCAGATATTTTGTTGTTGTATTATTTAAATTTCAGTCGTTTCTGTTTTCATTTTCATGGATAAAATTTTTATTTTTAACTCTGAATGGAGACTACCACCCCAGCATTGGTTGCGTATGTTGCACCCTTTAGACCCAAATCATGGTTTTATTTCCTGATTACTCAGGTGTTGAATGGGGAAGAGGGTCGAGGGGTGGGAGAAATGGGATAGGTTGTGTATCATTGCCATTAGAGAAATAAGAAAATGGAGCCAAGGGAAGTGGCTTATGCTTGTAATCCCATCATTTGGGGAGCCCAAGGTAGCAGGATCCCTTGAGCCTAGGAGTTCAAGGTTGTAGTGAGCTATGATCACGCCACTGCACTCCAGCCTGGGCAGCAGAATGAGACCCTGAATATCTTTTTAAAAAGAAGAGAATGGGAAGGAAATATTTGGCATAGTTCTTTTTAGACAAATCTGCTTTTTTTTCTTTTTTTTTTTATTTTTGAGTTGGAGTCTCACTCTGTCGCCCAGACTGGAGTGCAGTGGCCGCTCCTGGCCACCGCAGCCTCGACCTGCTGGGCTCCGGCGATCCTTCTGCCTCAGCCTTCCGAGTAGCTGGAACTACAGGTGTGCGCTACCACGCCCAGCTGATTTTTTGATTTATTGTAGAGATGAGGTCTCACCAAGTTAAATCTGCTTTTTAAAATTAAAAAAAGGTAGCAATTTCTTCATCTGTGAGAGGAGAATAATACCTGTCTTACCAGGCTATGAGAGTCCAAGGAGACCATATATGTAAAGCTCCTGTTATAAATTTTAATTCTCATCCTAATACCCTTTTACACCTCCATGGGTTTGCCTTGACCTAGAAATTTGGGCTAAAACTTATAAAAAATTCTTACATGATAACGCTTTCAGTGACTCTTACTCATCATTTTGGTGTTTCTCATAGTTAAGATGTAAATTACCATACATAAATAGATCAAACCCCTACAAATATTTAAATTACCTTTTCAGTTGAAAAAGTAATTCTGGCTGGACGTGGTGACGCATGCCTGTAATCCCAGCACTTTGGGAGGCAAAGGTGAGAGGATTGCATGAGCCCAGGGGTTTGAGACCAGTCTGGACAACTTGGCGAGACCTCGTCTCTCCAATAAATCAAAAAATTAACCAGGCGTGGTGGCACGTACCTGTAGTTCCAGCTACTTGGAAGGCGGAGGTGGAAGGATCACCTGAGCCCAGCAGGTAGAGACTACAGTGGCCATGAGCATGCCACTGCACTCCAGCCTGGGTGACAGAGTGAAACTGTGACTCAAAAAAAAAAAAAGTTATTCTCAAATTTAGTTGAACTTTCCTAAAAGAAACAATTTGCTTTTTCCCACAATGATCATTTTCAACTTGACTCTTAGACACTTAACACAATGTGAAAGCTGGACACAGTGTCTCACGCCTGTAATCCTAGCACTTTGGAAGGCAGAGGCCAGAGGATTGCCTGAGCCCAGGGGTTGAAGTTCAACCTGGGCAACTTGGCAAACTAGCTGAGCATGATGGTAAACACCTGTAATTCCAGCTACTTGGAAGACTGAGGCAGAAGGATTGCCTGAGCCCAGCAGGTCAAGGCTGCGGTGGCTGTGAGCGTGCCACTGCACTCCAGCCTGGGCGACAGAGTAGGACTCCAACTCGAAAAAAAAAAAATACAATGTGAGTATTTTTTGGTATGATAGAATCATAGAGTGTCAGAGCTAGAAGTGACCTTAGAGAATATCTAATTTATCCCCCTCATTTTACAGGTGAGGCAACTGAGGCTCAAAGGTGAGGCAATTTATTCAAAGATATATAGCTAACTAGTGGCAGTTCCCTGACTGGAAACATTGTTCAAAGGTGAAACACTTCACCAAGCTACCTCTCTTGGAAGGTCTCAAATGTTTATTTTTTCAACTATTCTTTCCATTATGCCATAACTTTCACTACATGTTAAATGACACTTTATAATTAATATAATAGGACAATCTGAAGTACATATACAGTTGGCCCTTTGTATCTACAGGTTTCATTTCCATGGATTCAACCAACCAGGGGTTGAAAATATTTGAGAAAAAAATACAATAATAAAAATGATGCAAGTAAGAACAATACAGTATAACAAATATTTATATAGCATTTATATTGTATTAGGTGTTATAAGTAGGCTAGAGATGCTTTAAAGTATATAGGAGAATGTGCATAGGATATATGCAAATACTATGCCATTTTATCTAAGGAATTTGAGTATCTGAGGATCCTTGAGTTTCCTGGAACCAACCCCTCATGGATAGCAATGGACAACTGTATCTTCTAATTGGACAATGCTATATTAATGTTTGGGTGGTAAGATTCTATTTTGAGGTCTAAAGTTGCAGATATGTATATAGATTTTTGGCATTTGCTACATTCTTACTCTGTATCAATGTAACATTTAAATTTACTATATATTTTACCATCTTGTCTATATGTAGTAACAAATTTGCATTTTTGATCTGATGTAACAAAGGATTTAATGTAATTTTTGTTAGAATTTGCTTTTTTCATTGCCATTATACTTTAACCTGACAGAATGACTGATTCTTACATCATTGTATTAGTATTGTGAATAATCATGTGAAATGTTTTGAGACAGAGTACTATATTTGTGAATATAATTTTATGGCTTTTTTCACTTAGTAGGAACCTTTCCATCTGTATGGAAAACTAAGAAAATTGCTTTCCGCTGTATAATCTGGCATTCGTTGTAGATTAAAGCTTATTTTTCTGTGAATAAAGCTTATTCAATAAAGTACTATTCTTTAAAATGCTATTGCTTTGTATGTGTTTCACTTTCTCAGAAAAAATAAAATCTCCCTCTTAAAAGTACTACAGTGTAACCTAAATATATTTTATGCCTTTGGAACAGGCAGGCATAAGGTACAGTACACATCAGGTCATGTCATATTTTTTAAAAAGCCATCAGTTGCCGGGCGTGGCGGCTCATGCCTGTAATCCCAGCACTTTGGGAAGCCAAGGCAAGAAGATTGCCTGAGCCCAGGGGTTTGAGACCAGCCTGGACAACTTGGTGAGACCTCGTCTCTATAATAAATCAAAGAATATGCCAGGTGTGGTAGCACGTGCCTGTAGTTCCAGCTACTTGAAAGGCTGAGGTGGAAGGATCACCTGAGCCCAGAAGGTCGAGGCTGCGGTGGCCCTGAGTGTGCCACAGCACTCCAGCCTGGGTTACAGAGTGAGAATTCTGACGAAAAAAAAAAAAAGCTGTCAGTTTTTACATTAATTGATGGAATTCTACAAAAGTATGAAAAGTCCATTTTAAAAGTGTGCTAAAATATGACCAATAGTAACACCCTTCTCCCCACAAATATTGGCCTGGTTGTCCCAAGAGTTAGTATAATCACTATAACAAAGCTTGAACAAGCAAGTGGCAATGAACCTAAAAAGTCACTGCCCCTATGAGGCAGGCAGCAAAGAAGGATTTTTGTGAGTTTATGAAAGTAACTGCTCATGACTGGATGTGGTGGCTCAAGCCTGTAATCCCAGCACTTTGGGGAGGGCGAGACAAGAGGATTGCCTGAGCTCAGGTGTTGAGACTAGCATGGGCAACTTGGTGAGACCTCATCTCTACAATACATCAAAAAATAAGCTGGGTGTGGAAGCGCACTCCTGTAGTTCCAGCTACTTGGAAGGCTGAGGCAGAAGGATCGCCTGAGCCCAGCAGGTCGAGGCTGCGGTGGCCATGAGTATGCTACTGCACTCCAGCCTGGGCGACAGAGTGAGACTCCTACTCAAAAAGGAAAAAAAAGCCGGGCTCGGTGGCTCAGCCTGTAATCCCAGCACTTTGGGAGGCTGAGGTGAGTGAATTGCCCTGAGCCCACGGGTTCGAGACCCGCCTGGGCAACTTGGTGAGACCTCATCTCTACAATAAAATCAAAAATTAGCTGGGCGTGGTAGCACGCGCCTGTAGTGCCAGCTACCTGGAAGGCTGAGGCGTCTGGGTGACAGAGTGAGACTCCAACTCAAAAAAAAAAAACTGCCCAGAGAGTTTCAGAAGCTGCAAGCAATTTGGTGGGATAGAAAGGGAAAGAAATGTGGAAATAGGTATTTCACGTGGCTGTTCCCCTGCCCCTTTCTGCCCACAATGAAGACTCTTAAATTTAAGAGTTGTATTTCAGACTAGCAGGGCGTGGTGGCGTGCATCTGTAGTTCCAGCTCCTTGGAAGGCTGAGGCGGAAGGATCGTCTAAGCCCAACAGGTCGAGGCTGCGGTGACCATGAGCGTGCCACCGCACTCCAGCCTGGATGACAGGAGTGAGACTCCAACTCAAAAAAAAAAAAAAGTTGTATTTCAGGTCTAGTCTATTAGGGGCTGGTTGTGTAATCTTTGACATCATTATCACTGTTAGCTGAGATAAATCATAAGAACTTAATCTTTTTTTTTATTGTGAAGTTGTGGGGTACAGTTAAGGGTTAGGTATACAATTGCGTTTCATTCAGGCACCCTGTTGATATGGGATGTTTCCCCGTATCCAGACAGATATTTGCTACTGTTAATCCCATCTCCCTCCCCCCCCCATAGTTTCCCCGTACGGTCAGTCATTTTCGTTTTAGTATTTCATTGGACGTTTAAGGTCCACTATATGAGTGAGAACATGTGATACCCGATCTTTGTTTCTGTGAGCGGTCACTCAGTATTATAGACTCTAGTTCCATCCAGGTTGCTGTGAAATTCATGATTTTGTTCTTTTTTATGGCTGCGTAGTATTCCATCGTGTATATGTACTACATTTTTTAATCCAGTCCTCTTTTGACGGGCAGCATGGCTGTTTCCAGGTTCTTGCTATTGTGAACAATGCTGCAATAAACATGTGTGTGCATGTATCTTTTTTTTATAGAGTGATTTGTGTTCTTCAGGATATATTCCCAGTAGGGGGATTGCAGGATCATATGGAAGGTCGATTTTTAGAGCTTTTAGGAATCGCCACACTGCTTTCCACAGAGGTTGCACTAGTTTACACTCCCACCAACAGTGTAGAAGTGTTCCCTTTTCACCACACCCTCTCCAGCAGCTGTTATTTTTGGAGTTGTTGATAATTGCCATTCTGACTGGGGTTAGGTGGTATCTCAGTGTGGTTTTGATTTGCATCTCCCTGATGATTAGTGAGGTTGAACATTTCTTCATGTGTTTGTTGGCTGCTCAGATTTTTTTCCTTTGTGAAGTGTCTGTTCATATCTTTTGCCCATTTTATAATGGTTTTTTTTTTTTTTCCAGCACGCTTGAGTTCCTTGTAGATCCAGGATGTTAAGCCTTTGTCGAACCTGGAGTTGGCAAATACTTTTTCCAAGTCTGTAGGCTGTCTCCCTGCTCTCTTGATGGTTTCTTTGGCTTTGCAGAAGCTTGTCAGTTTAGTAAGGTCCCACTTGTCTATTTTCTCTCTTATGAGCTGTGGGTTTTGGGTTTTGTTCAGGAATTGGATGCCAGTTCCGATTTCCATGAGGGTTTTTCCTTCATTTTCTAAGGTTCTTATGGTTTGAGGTTTTACATTTAGGTCTCTGATCCATTTGGAATTAACCTTTGTGCAAGGGGATAGATAGGGGTCCTGTTTCAATCTTCTGCATGTGGTCAGCCAGTTTTCCCAGCACCATTTACTGAATAGGTTTTCCTCTCCCCAGTGGTAGGTGGTGGGGGGTTTGTCAAAGATGAGTTGGTTGAGAAATTGAGGTTTTGCTTCTGGAATCTCAACTCTGTTCCATTTATCTATATGCCTGTTCCTATACCAGTACCAAGCTGTTTTGATGATTGTAGCTTTATAGTAAAGTTTGAAGTCTGGTAGTGTGATACCACCTGCTTTGTTTGTTTTTTTTCAGAGGATTGTTCTGGCTATTCTTGGACGTTTGTGTTTCCATATGAATTCCTGCATTGTTTTTTCTAGGTCTGAGAAGAATGTTGCTGGTAATTTGATGGGTATTGCATTGAATTTGTAGATTGCCTTAGGTAAGATGGACATCTTCACAATGTTGATTTTCCAATCCATGAGCATAGGATATTTTTCCACTTGTTTGTGTCATCTTTGATTTTTTTGAGCAGTGTTTTGAAATTTTTCATTGTAAAGGTCTTTCATGTCTCTGGTTAGGAAGATGCCAAGGTATTTCTTTTTTTTTTGCGGCTATTATGAATGGAATTGTGTTTTTTATTTGGGTTTCTGTTTGTTTATTTTGGTGTAGAGAAATGCGATTGTCTTTTGTACATTTATTTTGTATCCTGAGACTTTGCCAAAGGTCTTTATCAGTGTAAGGGGGTTTTTTGACAGATTCTCTTGGGTTTTAAAGGTATACAATCATGTCGTCTGCAAAGAGAGATAACTTGACTTCCTTTTTTCCCTATTTGGATACCCCTGATTGCCTTCTCTTCTCTGATTGCTCGAGCCAGGACTTCCAATACTATGTTGAACAGGAGGGGTGAGAGTGGGCATCCTTGTCTTGTTCCAGTTTTCAGGGGAAATGGTTGTAATTTTTGTCCATTTAGGAGTGTGCTCGCTGTGGGTTTCTCGTAGATGGCTTTTACTATTTTGAGGTATGTTCCCCGTATGCCTAGATGTTAAAGGGGTTTTTATAAAGAGGGGTGCTGGATTTTATCAAAAGCTTTTTCTGCATCTAATGATATAATCATGTGATTTTTGTTTTGACATCTGTTAATGTATTTAAAAAACATTTATGGTTTTATGAATGTTGAACCACCCTTGCATCCCAGGAATGAAGCCTACTTGGTCATGATGGATGATTTTTGAGATATATTGCTGAATCCGGTTTGCTAGGATCTTGTTGAGAATTTTAGCATCTATGTTCATAAAAGATATTGGCCTGTAGTTCTCTTTCTTTGCTGATCTTTACCTGGCTTGGGTATCAATGTGATGTTGGTACATAAAATGTTTTGGGAGCATTCCATCTTTTTCAATCACCTGGAATACCTTCAGTAGGATTGGTATCAGCTCCTCCTTAAATGTTTGTAGAATTCTGCTGGAAAGCCATCTGGTCCAGGGTTTTTTTTTGGAGGAATTTTTCTTATTACGTAGTCGATTTCCTTGATTGTTATGGTCTATTTAGGGTCTCAATTTCTTCATGTTCCAATCTAGGTAGGTTGTGTGATGTCAGAAAGTCCTCCATTTCCTTAAGGTTTTCAAGTTTGTTTCCATGCAAGTGTACGTAGTAGTCTCTAATGATCTTTTGTATTTCTTCAGGGTCAGATGTGACTTCATCTTTTTTTGTTTCTGATTGTGCTATTTGGTTTTTTCTCGTTTTTTCTTGGTCATTCTAGCTAGGGGACCATCGATCTTTTTTATTCTTTCAAAGAACCAGCTTTTTGTTTCATTGATTTTTTCTATTATCTTTTTGTCTTCTATGTCCTGGATTTGGGCTTTTATTTTGGTGATCTGGATTCTTCTGCTGAAATTAGAGTTTTTGTGGTCTTGCTTTTCCAGCTTCTTTAGGAGGCTTGTTAGGTTGTTAATTTCTTTTCCCTTTCCCATTTTCCTCATGTGTGTTTGTAGGGATATAAATTCCCTCTTTACTACAGCTTTCAAGGCATCCCAGAGATTTTGGTAAGATGTTTCTTCATTTTCATTTGTTTCCAGGTATCTTTTGATCTCTGTTTTGATGTCATCATTGACCCAGGAGTTATTTAGCATCATGCTGTTTAGTGTCCATGTCTTTGTGGGTTTTGGGGGGACTTTGTTGGTCTGAGAAGAATGCTGCAATAAACATGCGTGTGCAGGTATCTTTTTTTTCTGTGGTCCAAGAAGGTGCATGGTAGAATTTCAGTCCTTTTAAATTTGCTTATACTTGATTTGTGTCCAATTATGTGGTCGATCTTAGAATATGTTCCATGTGGTGATGAGTAGAATGTGTATTCTGTGGTCTTTGGATGGAGTGTTCTATAGGTATCAATTAAGTCCATTTGGTCCAGAGTCTCATTGAGGTTCCGGATCTCCTTGCTGATTTTTTGTCCTGATGATCTGTCTAAGGTTGTGAATGGTGTATTGAAGTCCCCAGTTATTATGGTGTTAGAGTTCATGTCTTTCTTTAGTTTTCCTTGAAGTTGCTTTATGAATGTTGGCACACCTATGTTGGGTGCATATATGTTTAAGATAGATATTTATTGTTGATGGAGTGAACCTTTTATCATTATGTAGTGGCCCTCTGTATCTTTTTAAATTTTTGATAGCTTAAATGGTATTTTGTCCGAAATTAGGATCGCGACTCCTCCTTTCTTTTGTGTTCCATTTGCCTGAAAATTTGTTTCCCATCCTCTTACTTTGAGTCTGTGTATGTCCTTTCTAGTGAGATGGGTCTCTTGAAGGCAGTATATTGTTGCTGGTGATATTTTATCCATTTTGTCATTCTATGTCTTTTCAGTGGTGTGTTTAGTCATTCACGTTCAGACTAATTATTGAAATGTGAGAGTTCGTCCCCATCATGGAGTTCTTATTGAGTTGTTGTTCTTCACTTGGTTTTTCTTTTTTCTTTTTTTGTCTTTCTTTTGGTTTTGGGGTTGGTTTGTGTATATTTTATTCTTTTCCCTGTACGCTTGTGAAGAATGTGGTTCTTTTTTCCTTTTCTTCTGTGTTTAGTACTTTCTTAAGTGTTTCATGTAGAGATGGTTTGGTAGCAGCATAAGTTCTTTAGGGACTGGATATCTGGGAAAGATTTTAATTCTCCCTCACTGATGAAGCTTAGCTTGGCCGGGTAGGTTATTCTTGGTTGAAATTGTTTATCTTTTAGGACTTTGAAGATAGGGCACCAAGCTCTCCTAGCCTGCAGGGTTTCTGCAGATAAATCTGCTGCTATTCTGATTGGTCTTCCATGGTAGGTGATCTGGCCTTTTTCTCTTGCTGCCTTTAGGATTTTTTCTTTTGTGCCTACTTTATTTAGGCGAATTTTATGTGTCTAGGAGTTGGTCTTCTCGTTTGTTGTCTTGTGGGGTTCTCTGAATCTCTTGTGTTTGAATTTTTGCATCGCTGATTAGATAAGGGAAGTTTCTTGAATGATCTCATGGAAAGTTTGTTCCAATGTGGTCTCTGTTTCTCTTTCTGCCTCAGGGAGTCGATTATTCTTAGGTTAGGCCTCTTGAGGTAGTCACTCATCTCTTGAAGGTTTTGTTCTGTCTTCTGAGCTTATTTTCTGTGTTTTTAAGAGTTTGGGTTATTTCTATATTTTGGTCCTCAAACTCTGAGATTCTTTCTTCTGCTTGGGTAATCCTGCTTTCCATGCTTATCAATTTGTTATTTATTTCATTCACAGTATTCTTTATTACTGTTATCTCAGATATCAGCTCCTTCCTAGTTTCTTCTTGTGTCTCCTCAATTCTTTTTAATCTCTCCATTATTGTTTTGATATCTACATTTGCATTTTGAGACCCTTCATTCTGGGGACTTTTCATTGTTTGCATTCCAAAGTCAGTTTTCTCAATGTCTGCTCTCCCAGGCGTCTGGGAGAGACCCATACTCTTCTTTTGGTTTTTCTTCATTTCTGTAGATTTTTCTCCCTCTCCCCTTTCCCTCCCCCTCTTCAATTCTGCTTTTGAGGGAAGGTGGGGTTGCTTTTATTTCTCTTCTGCAATGACCTGTTCTTCCTTATGAGGGTCTTCTGGTTTTGTTCACTTTTCCCTCTGCTTTACAGTCTGTCCGTTCAGCAGTATGCAGCCTTGGTCCGTTCAGAGAATCTCACCAGTTCACCTATGCCGTTGCCATCTTGCCCCATCTCTCAGATGATACTCTTAAGTCTTGATTTTCAGTAATGTCTCTTGCTGCCCATGTATAAACTTAGATGAGACCTTGAGGAACTGTGGCTCTCTGGCAGCACCTGGGCCTCTGCTGTGACTGGTGTGGTGTACACTGATCAACTCCACTGTCATATCAAAATAGCAGGGGTCAGGCTGCTCGGCGAGTCAGGGGCAGGTCCAAGCCCCCGGGAGAGCCGACACCCACGGGCAACTGGCTGGGCCGCGAGAACCCGGGCGGCGCCGAGCCTAGCCCTGACCGAGCTCAGGAGCCACCTTCGCCACCGCCACGACTCAGGTGTAAGGGGCAAGAACTTAATCTTAAATGCAGTCATATTTTTTCTTACATGTCAGCTACACTTTATTTTTTCGGGGTCAGAGTCTCACTTTGTCACCCAGGCTGAAGTGCAGTGGCACACTCACAGCTCACTGCTGTGTTGACTTCCTGGACTCAGGCAATCCTCCCTCGTCAGCCTCCTGAGTAGCTGGAACTACAGGCATGTGCCACCATACCCGGCTAATTTTTTATTTTTTTGCAAATACGAGGTCTTGCTATGTTGCCCTAGCTGTCTTAAACTCCTAGGCTCAAGAGATCCTTCCTCCTTGACTTCCCAAAGTGCTAGAATTACAGGCGTGAGCCACTGTACTTCACTCAACTATACTTTCAATTGCACCCGTAGTTCCAGCTATGCTGGAGGTTGAGGTGGGAAAAATTTCAAACTTAACACAGAAGTAGAAAGGAAAGTATAATGAATTCCATGGTACTCATCCATCAATTAACATTTTGCCAGTATTTTTTCATCTAAAACTCCCTCCTCATCCCCTACTCCACGAATAAAGTAAATCCTAGATTGAGCGCAGTGACCTATGCCTGTAATCCCAGCACTTTGGGAGGCTGAGGCGAGAGGATTGCTTGAACCCAGATGTTCGAGACCAGCCTAGACATCATAGCAAAACCTCACCTCTACAAAACAAGAATAAGCTGGGTGTGGTGGTGCTTACCTGTAGTCCCAGCTACTTGAGAGGCTGAGGTAGGAGGATTGCCTGAGCCCAAGTAGTCAAGGCTGCATTGAGCCATGATTGTGCCACTGTATTCCAACCTGGGAGACAGAGCAAGACCTCAACTTAAAAATTTTTTATAAGTAGATCCTAGATGTAATGGCATTTCTTTCGTAATTACCTCACTATGTTTTGTTTTGTTTTGTTTTTTTTGAGTTGGAGTCTTACTCCATCGCCCAGGTTGGAGTGCAGTAGCACGCTCACAGCCACCCCAGCATTAACCTGCTGGGCTCCGGCGATCCTCCCGCCTCAACCTTCCAAGTAGCTGGAACTACAGGTGCGTGCTACCACGCCCGGCTAATTTTTTGATTTATTGTAAAGACAAGGTCTCACCAAGTTGCCCCGACTGGACTTGAACCCGTAGGCTCAGGCAATCCACTCACCTCGGCCTCCCAAAGTGCTAGGACAAGCCACTGAGCCGGCTGGGTATTTCTTTTTTTCTTTTTTCTTTTTTTTTTTTTGAGTTGAAGTCTCACTCTGCCACCCAGACTGGAGTGTAGTGGCCGCTCCTGGCCACCGCAGCCTCACCTGCTGGGCTCAGGCGATCTTTCTGCCTCAGCCTTCCAAGTAGCTGGCACTGCAGGCACGCACTACCATGCCGGGCTGATTTTTTTATTTATTGTAGAGATGAGGTCTGCCAAGTTGCCGAGGCGGGTCTCGAACCCGCGGGCTCAGGCAATTCACTCACCTCAGCCTCCCAAAGCACAGGATTACAGGCTGAGCCACCGAGCCCGGCCTAGCTGGGTATTTCTAACAAAAAAATTAAATTTGTAAATTTTTAACTCACCGCTATTGCTGAATCTTATAGACATCTAAACAAGAATGAAAATCAACTTTATGTCTCCTTTTTTATTTTCCTTGTTTGAAGATTAAGGGAAATAAAACTCCCCAAAACGGATATTATCATTTCAGAAATACTTTTTAAATTTAATTTTTTTTTTTTAGTGGGAGCCTCACTCTGTCACCCAAGCTGGAGTGCAGTGGCATGTCCACGGCCACCACAGCCTCGATCTGCTGGACTCAGGCGATCCTTCTGCCTCAACCTTCCAAGTTGCTGGAACTACAGGCACACACCACCATGCCCAACTAAATTTTTTTTTCTTTTTCTTTTTTTTTTTTTTTTTGAGTTGGAGTCTCGTTCTGTCACCCAGACTGGAGTGCAGTGGCACATTCACGGCCACTGCAGCCTCGATCTGCTGGGTTCAGGTAATCCTTCTGCCTCAGCCTTCCAAGTACCTGAAATTACAGGCATGCATCACCATGCCCAGCTAATTTTTTGATTTACTGTAGAGACGAGGTCTCGCCATGCTGCCCAGGCTGGTCTCGAACCCTTGGGCTCGGGCAATCCCCACCTCTACCTCCCAAAGTACTGGGATTATAGGCATGAGCCACCACGCCTGGTCATTTCTAAATACTTTTTTATTTTATTTTATTTTTTTTTGAGTTGGAGTCTCACTCTGTCGCCCAGACTGGAGTGCAGTGGCCGCTCCTGGCCACCGCAGCCTCGACCTGCTGGGCTCCGGCGATCCTTATGCCTCAGCCTTCCGAGTAGCCGGAATTACAGGCATGCGCTACCACGCCCGGCTGATTTTTTGATTTATTGTAGAGATGAGGTCTCGCTGCCCAGGCGGGTCTCGAACCCGCGGGCTCAGGCAGTCCACTCACCTCAGCCTCCCAAAGGCGCGGGATTACAGGCTGAGCCACTGAGCCCGGCTTTCTAAATACTTTTAAGCCACGTTCTCACTATTTCATTTGGTTGTTCGCTTATTAATTGTAGAAGAAATATAGTACTTATTAAAAGTTAGTAGACTAGCCGGGCGCAGTGGCTCACGCCTGTAATCCCAGCACTTTGGAAAGCAGAGGTGAGAGGATTGCCAGATCCCAGGGGTTCAAGACCAGCCTGGGCAACTTGGTGAGCCCTCATCTCTATAATAAATCAAAAAATGAGTCGGGCATGGTGGCACGTGCCTGTAGTTCCAGCTATCAGGAGGGCTGAAGTGGAAGGATGCCTTGAGTCCAGTAGGTCGAGATTGTGGTGGCTGTGAGTGTGCCACTGCACTCCAGCCTAGGTGACAGAGTGAGACTCCAACTCAAAAAAAAAAAAAAGATGCTATATCACCATAATTAATGGCAATAGCATAAGGAATCTTTTGCATGGGCCTATACTTGTTAACTTTAGCCTTATGAATAAATGTTGGAAGAATACTGGTTAAAAACAAATAAAGGCCAGGAGCATTGATGTGCCTGTGGTTCCAGGTACTCGGGAGGCTGAGGCAGGAGGATCACTTGAGCTCAGGAGCTGGACATTATAGTGAGCTATGATTGCACTACTGCACTCCAGCCTTCACAATATAGTAAGACTCTGTCTCAAAAAATTAAAAGCTAAAAACCAAGGAGTAAGAACCTAAGAGCAATCGAATCTTTGTTACTTTCTTCTTGTATTTTCCCAGAAGAATTTAAATTTGCAAAGGAAGATCAGGATATGATTGAGATAATATGTATTTAAACAGTGATCTTGCTTCAAAATTTAATTCTTGTTTCAATAGACTTTTCTATTCCAAAAATATATTTTACATATAAAATTATAGATGTCTATTTGTTATGTAAATTTTAATTTTGAGAGTCATTTTTTCTTTGTGTGTGCATATATTTCTTTTTATTTATTTATTTATTTTTGTTTGTTTGTTTTTGAGTTGGAGTCTCACTCTGTCACCCAGACTGGAGTGCAGTAGCCGCTCCCAGCCACCACAGCCTCGACCTGCTGGGCTCCGGCGATCCTTCTGCCTTAGCCTTCCAAGTAGCTGGAACTACAGGTGTGCACTACCATGCCTGGCTAATTTTTTTGATTTATTTAGAGATGACGTCTCGCCAAGTTGCCCAGGCGGGTCTCGAACCTGCGGGCTCAGGCAATCCACTCACTTCAGCCTCCCAAAGCGCTAGGATTACAGGCTGAGTCACCGAACCCGGCTCTTTTTATTTTTTTAGATTTTTTTGCAGTGACTTGGAAATGTTTCTTTAGCTTTATTCCGTTACTAGGTACTAGAGATTTCTTTTTTAATTCCATTAGCTTATATAAGGGGTTTTGTATTTCTGGCTAAAGCATCAAAAATGTATTTTCTCATTAAATATTGGAATTTTGTTTGGCAGAGATTAGACTCTGCTTCTGCCAGATTACTGACAATTATGTTGAGGGAAAAAAGAGAACACGGGTATGTTCATGAACACTTAACTGATGTTTCAGAGAGACTAGTATTAAAAACAAGATTCCAAATCTTCCCCCCATAGAACTGATCTTCTAAAATAGAGAAAAACCTTGCTAAAAAGAATGTATTGTATTAAACAAACATTATACATGGGTTTCTTAGTAGAAATTTAACAAAGGCCTGTGTTAATCATTAAGTAAAGATAATGACCTAACTCATCTGGAAAAACCTGTTTTTATTTCAACTACTCTTTTTGTTTGTTATTTGATTACTAAAAAGAATGTACTCTGTGCTGTACTTACCTTGCTTGGTTTTCTGTTATAAATTTTTCAGATGCATTATGTTTTATATGATCTAAAAGAATTAAGTGAAAAGGCCGGGCGCAGTCGCTCAAGCCTGTAATTCCAGCACTTAGGAAGGCCGAGGTGAGTGAATTGCCTGAGCTCGTGGGTTCGAGACCCACCTGGGCAACTTGACGAGCCCTCATCACTACAATAAATCAAAAATCAAGCCGGGCTCAGTGGCTCAGTCTGTAATCCCGCGCCTTTGGGAGGCTGAGGTGAGTGGATTGCCTGGGCCCAGGGTTCGAGACCCCCCGGGGCAGCGAGACCTCATCTCTACAATAAATCAAAAAATCAGAGGCGTGGTAGCGCATGCTTGAAATTTCCGGCTACTTGGAAGGCTGGGGCGGAAGGATCGCCAAGCCCAGCAGGTCGAGGCTGCGGTGGCTGGGAGCAGCCACTGCACTCCAGTCTGGCAACAGAGTGAGACTCCAACTCAAAAAAAAAAAAATGAATTAAGTGAAAAGATCTAAATTAAAAGTAAGTTATAAATCAGTATTTGATTAGTTATATTAAGTGAAGTATAACAAAAATATTAGTGCATGGGGGGGATAATATTTCTGTTCCGCCCACACCAGAGAATTGTTATAAGGATAGATGGGAAAATGTACATGAAAGAGGTTCCAAAAGTATAAACCCTCTATATAAGCCCAAAGAAATAGTCCTCTAATTAGAGTTTATTAGAGTAATTACAGGTTAGTTTCACACAAAATGAAAAGTTGCACACCAGAGTCTGATTAATCAGGGATGTAGAGTGATGATATTCATTTATACAGCTTCTTGACCATGTCCATGCCTCTCAAAACCCTTTACATACATTATCTCTTTGTCTTCCACTCTCTCTATGGTTACTCCTCGTGTTTAAATCAGAAGTGTATGGGTAATGGCATGGAGATAATTGGAAAAATTGTCACTATACAATTGTGGAAATTGTGTTCATAAATCCTGGTATTCAAGTAGCCCTCAAATATATTTAATTGGGCAGTCAAGTCAGCTCTCTTTTCTTTTTTTTTGAGTTGGAGTCTCACTCTGTTGCCCAGGCCGGAGGGCAGTAGCACGTTCCCGGCCACCGCAGCCTTGACCTGCTGGGCTCCGGCGATCCTTCCGCCTCAGATTTCCAAGTACCCGGAGCTACAGGCACGTGCTACCACGCCCAACTAGTTTTTGATTTATTGTAGAGACGAGGTCTCACCAAATTGCCCGGGCGGGTCTAGAACCAGTGGGCTCAGGCAATCCACTCACCTCGGCCTCCCAAAGTGCTGGGATTACAGGCTGAACCACTGAGCCAAGCCAGCTCTGTTTTCAAACATGAAAATAAGAATACATAAAACAGATAAATGTAGGGATGATAAATTGCATTCCCAAAGAATCTCTTGATACATAATAGTGGTGTCAACATACGCAACAACATCTCTGAAACTGTACTTTTCAAACCACTTTACCTACTTTATTTCATAACATCCCTCTGAACTGGGTAGTTTATTATAATTCTGTAGATAATGAAATAGCCACAGAAAAGTTAGGTGACTCGCTCAAGGTCATACAGGTAGGTAGAGGCAAGACCATAACAAGAACCTTGACTTCCAGTCTGGAGTGTTTGCACTGTGTCATTGTGTCTCTTGTTCATTACATGCCTAGCATTTCTGTAATTTGCAGCTGAGGAACCCCAGCCATAGAGGTTATGTGACTCACCTAAATCATATGGTGAATCACCAGTCAAGCTGTTCCTATAGGCAGTACAACTGTTTCTAGCTAATTTTTGGCATGAATTAGCTAAATTGGCTGCCTCACTGTCTGATGTATATGAATTCAGATACAGGCCTTTTTTTTTTTTTGCTTTTTAGTTATAAATCTATAATTTTATTAAGACAAAAACTGAGAGTAGCTGGGCTCGGTGGCTCAGCCTGTAATCCC
The DNA here is from genome assembly GCA_027257055.1 of Cephalopachus bancanus. NCBI lineage: Eukaryota > Metazoa > Chordata > Mammalia > Primates > Tarsiidae > Cephalopachus > Cephalopachus bancanus. The sequence goes on along the minus strand of JAPVLO010001560.1, from coordinate 1,518 downwards.
CAGCACTTTGGGAGGCCGAGGTGAGAGGATTGCCTGAGCCCACAGGTTCGAGACCCACCCGGGCGACTTGGTGAGGCCTCGTCTCTACAATAAATCAAAAAAAAAAACAAAACTAGCCGGGTGTGGTAGCACACGCCTGTAGTTCTGGCTACTCGGAAGGCTGAGGCGGACGGATCGCCGGAGTCCAGCAGGTCGAGGCTGCGGTGGCCGGGAGCAACCACTGCACTCCAGTCTGGGCGACAGAGTGAGACTCCGACTCAAAAAGAAAAAAAAAAAAAATTAGCTGGGTGTGGTAGTGCATGCTTGTAGTTCTGGCTACTTGGAAGGCTGAGGTGGAAGGAATGCAGGAGCCCAGAAGGTTGAGGCTGTGGTGGCTGGGAGCGTGCTACTGCAATCCAGTCTGGGAGATAGAATGAGACTCCAACTCAAAAAGAAAAAAAAAACTGAGAGTGCAGTATGAAGTTTACATTTAAAGTTTTCATAGAAACCCAAGACATGCCTAAAAAGATTTTACAATATAGCATTAAATACAGGTGTAGACTATATCAAGAGCTGAGGAATCTCATGACTTAAGACAGAACCTTTTGGGTATCAGTTAGTTCTTAGGATTTTAAAAAAAAGTTTGGCGTGTGTGTGTGTGTGTGTGTGTGTTAAAGTGAATCACTGGAAGCCGGGCTCGGTGGCTCAGCCTGTAATCCCGCACCTTTGGGGGGCTGAGGTGTGTGGATTGCCTGAGCCCGCGGGGTTTGAGACCCCCCTGGGCGGCGAGACCTCATCTCTACAATAAAACCCAAAAAAACAGCCGGGCATGGGAGCGCATGCCTGTAATTCCCGGGTACTTGGAAGGGTGAGGGAGAAGGATCGCCGGAGCCCAGCAGGGGAGGCTGCGGTGGCCCGGGGGCGGCCACTGCACTCCAGTCTGGGCGACAGAGTGAGACTCCAACTCAAAAAAAAAAAAGTGAATCACTGCCCCAGTGTGAAAATTTAATTTTCTCCTGAGACCAAAACTTTTGAAATCATTCAACGCTTGAATTGATTCAATGAAACCTGTGCTGTCAGTGACTGAACCCTGCCACCAATGGTTTCAGAGTTCAAAATTCAGAAAACAGAGGCTCCAAGACTTCTCCACCCTAGGAGCTTGGGCCTTTGTCTTTTTTTACTCTCCCATCTCCTATACCATCCTCTTGCCCTTCCCCAACACCTCAGCCAGTGGCTTGGATGAACAAGCTGATATTTGTAACTTCATAACTGAAAAAGAAAGATCTTTTGTCTAATTTCAGGAATTAGCACTTCTATAAAAGAATTATCAGTCGGGCTCAGTGGCTCAGCCTGTAATCCTGCACCTTTGGGAGGCTGAGGTGAGTGGACTGCCTGAGTGAACTCCCATGGGTTCAAGTCCCGCCTGAGCAAAATTGGTGGAATCATCTCTACAATAAATCAAAAAATCAGCGGGCGTGGTAGCGCATGCCTGTAATTCCGGCTACTTGGAAGGCTGAGGCGGAAAGGGTCGCTGGAGCC